>PVKU01005203.1:0-13793 GCA_004027475.1 Anoura caudifer
AGAGGGGGACAAGGTACAGAGAACAAGTAGCATAGACGGTGGGTAGAAAATAGACAGGGAGAGGGCAAGAATAGTGTGGGAAATGTAGAAGCTAAAGAACTTATGACACATGGACATGAACTAAAGGGGGGGAATGTGGGTGGGAGGGGGTGTGCAGGGTGGAGGGGAATGAAAGGGGAAAATGGGACAACTGTAATAGCATAATCAATAAAATATATTTAAAAAAACATTATGAGATTTTTTTGTGATTACGTGTCTCAATGTATTTAATGAGTGGCCCAAGACAATTCTTCCAGTGTGCTCCCATGATGCCAAAATGTTGGACACACCTGCAGGATTTAGGTACTACTCACCTTTGTATTCTTCTCGCTCCCAGTCATTTTGCTCCAGAATTCTGAGCTGGGATTTGATTGATGTGGAAAGCAGAGTGCAGTCCTGGAAAATCCAGGAAACCATGAGGCGCCTGTGAGAGGTCAGCAAATATCAAAAGGCATCAGAATTAGGAGAAAGGAGGTTAAAAATCCCTTGCTCGTTTCTTCTTTAAATCAGATTTTGAGGAAATGAAAATATTAACTCCTAATGAATACAGTTTGAGGAGGCCCTGTAATTGTTTACTTTTCATCTTGAAGCAATATTAAAATTTTATTTAGCTCTTTCCCAATAAAAAGATAACAAATATATCTGTAAAAGCTTCAAAGACTAATACAAATATACACTTATGCCAACTTTCATAAATTCTAAGACTTCATATTTTAATATTTCTAAAATAAAATAATCATTACAAATAATTATAATATCATAATCCATGTTGTGTAATTTAATGGGCAAGGTTATTTATTTTTAGTATTATACTGAATGCTGATATGCCTTTTAACAACGTTAAGTTTGATGAGGTCTGAGAGTTAAGTCTCCCATCCCAGGTCTTTAGTGCCACACCAATGATAGACACTTCTTGTATACACTTCACAAAAAATGTATGCCTATACAGATATACATAAATGAGAGCATATATGATACATACTTCAAAACCTCACATTATAGTTGCTGTTATACTTGCAGGAAAAATGTGAACAATGTTAATAAATATCTTTGCGTTTATTGGGTATCCCACTTATAGTTTTCATATTCTTTTAAAAAGTTACTAGATTTTATTTGTTAATAGTGTAGTTGTATGACAGCATTCATATTTATAACTGTCCATTGTTTTCATAATTTTCTCATCATATTGTTTTTCTGTCTTATATTTATGTCAAAATAGTAATTTGGAAGTTCTATTTAACTTTGTAAGGACTAAAACCATTTAAATAAGCTTGAACTTCTCTGCTTCTCAATGGTTTGAGAGAATGCATATGTTTATAATGCTAAATTAATTAAGAAAGGAGGTCATTACACTGTGGTGGGTTTAAATGCCTTAGTATCATACATAAGGAAACCAAAACCTACACCTGTAACTGCCTCAAGCATAAGAAATCAAAATCTAAGGACAACCAATCACAAACAGCCAACTACATGTTCCCAACTAAGGCAACCACTTAAGAGAGATATAGCCAATCAAATTATTTCCTTGCCTCTCTTCTGCCTTTTCTGTATAAAAGTCTTTCTCCTAGCTCCTATTGGTGGAGTGTTTCTAACCACCTCCAGTTTGGCACTGCCAAATTTGAGTAAATTTTGGCTTTAATAAAATTAAATTTTTTAATATGCCTCAGTTTATCTTTCAACAAATAAAATCATATACTCTAGTACTTTTGAAAAAGAGAAATGGGGAGGTTAATGGAAGAATTTTGTCCACAGATTAATTTAATCCATAGAAATTGAACTGTTTCTTCTGGAGTCATTTTTTAAATTTTCCTAGAAGATCATGTATTTCATCCACATGTTCATGTATTTGCATAAAGTTGAGAAAAGCATTCTCTAGAGCAGGGGTGTCAAACTCATTTTCACTGGGGGCCACATCAGTCTCACAATTGCTTTCAAAGGACTGAATGTAATTTCAACTCCTTAACAGTTAAGGAGTAGTTACATTTACAGAGTCCTAAAATTATTTCAGCCCTTTGAAGGAAACCATGAGGCTGACGTGGCCCTTGATGAAAATGAGTTTGACACCCCTGCTCTAGAATAATTGTGACTTTTTTTTGTCCATGGTTATTTCTCATCTTTTAAAAATAATTTCATATATTTCTACTTCATTTCTTATAGTAGAAATAATACAATTTTTAGTTAATAGATTATCTATTTTACTAGTTTTTTCAAAGAACCAACTTTTGGATTTATTCATGTTTGTGAATTTGTATTAATTATTTACATTTTACTCTCCATTTTTTAATTTCTTGGGATTGACATAGAATTTTTTTCCATTCTTTCTGACTCATTGTGCTCAGTGACTAAGGCAGATGGTTTTCCTCCAAGGTCTGCTTTAACCACACTGTTTTAGTTTTGATGCATAAATTTTTACTATTCCTATTTTTCTAGATTTGTTATAGCTTAATGTCTGATATCATATTTGATCTAAGAGTTAATAAAGTTTTTTAAACATTTTTAAGGTAAGGTTCATTTCTCTTGTGTTAAAAATGTCTACGCTTATATATAATGAGCACAAAATGCAATTTAATTTTTTTTTGGTAACCTGATAACAGTTACAATTTTGTAAATAATTTCATGGGTACATGAAAGAAGAAATGTTTGATTTCCTTATGATATAACTTTATATACTTCATTAGTTGTTACTTATATCTTAAATATCTTTACTATTTTTGCACATTTAATATGCTTTGCTCTGAATGAAGTAGATAAAATTTGAAAGCCTCTTGCCATTACCTTCTCCCCTCTTATACTAGAGATTATTTTACCTTCAAGCTTTTGAGGCTGTTATTTGTTGTAAAAATATGTGCCACACCTTCATTGACGGTACTTTCATTTTTGAATGACCAGCCTTATCTCTTGAATTTGACATTGTTGGATATCATAAAGCCTACTTTTGCTTTTTCTTTACATTTTCCTCCTGTGTCTTTGGCCATTATTTATTTTTTATGTATCTATGTCATTTTAAATGTATTTCATATAAAGAGTTTAATAAGGTTCTAATTTTTTAGATCCAATTTGAGGATAGTTTTCTTTCAACATGTATGTTTATTTTATATGTATTTATTGCTAAGATGAAGGTTTTTTCTTAGTTCCACTAGCAAATTTATGATCTAATTTGTTTTTAATGCTTCATTTGTGTTTTTAACTTTATGATTTGTGTATGTCTTTGTTCTACAGTCTGAATGTTTTATTTCTGATAGTTTGAAGGGTTCACTGTCTTGAATTTTTTTGTTTCTCCTTATTTGCAGATGGTTTCAGAGAACAGAGCAACACAAAGAAGTTTTTGTTCTGCCACATATGTATTTACAGTGCCCACTGATTTAGAGCATTGATATCTTCTCACACCTCTTTTCCCCCAGCTTTATTGAGACATAATTAACAAAAAATGTATATATTCATGGTGTACAACTTATTTTCATAAAGATGTACATTGTGAGGTAACCACAATCATTCTGCTTAATATATCCATCAACTTACATAGTTACCATCATCTGATTTCTTTCTTTTGTGTGCGTGTGTGGTAAGAATGCTAAAGATCTACCCTCTTAGCCAATTCTGCCCAGACAATACAGTATTATTAACTATAGTTACATTACTCTACATTTGGTCTCTAGAACTTACTCATCTTGCATAACCGAAACTTGATACCCTTTAATCAACATTTTTATATCTCTCATAAGCTACTGCAGGATCTTTATAGTGAATGCTATGAAGTTTGGGGTATCTTTTGAGCCAACAGAATATCATTGAAAGTGCTGAGTATTACCTAACTAAACTGTTAAACACTCACTTTACATAGAGTATCTCTGTTTTCATTGTTTTATATGTTCACCCATAACAGATTCTACTTATCAAAGACCTTATAACTAAAATAAGTTTGAAATCAGTGACATAGGTAACCTAAAGCTGCTATTTTCTGTTCAAAAGTGAACACATGCATGTAATATCACTTTAAAAAGGTAAATGTATATCTGTTTCTTTAGTTGTCTAACATGAGTAATAGCTTTCTGATTCCTAGTCCTTACTTCCAGGAAATAATTAAGTAAATCACTCTTGATTTCTAAAGTTCAATATTTTCAGTTCCCTCTGAGTGACTCAAGTTCTACTTGTGTATATAATCCACTCCAGGTCAGTTACTTAGAAACAAGAACAGAAAAGCATCAACTACTCTAAACTGAGTCTGTCTTTTGTCCAAGTGGTTTCCATCCTTCACACAAAGCTGAAGATTCAGGTAAATCATTCTTTTCCTAAGCAAAACAGCCATATTTCCTCTATGATTACTACTAATATCAACCTCAGTGCTTACCCATTCATTCATTTTAAATTTACTGAACATCTACTATGTGCCAGACACAGAGAAATGGAAACAAAGTAGAGAACAAAAGGAAGTTGGCCACTATCATCAAGAAGATATTCTGCTAGTCTTCTAGAGGAGAAATAAAAATTAATATTAAGAACAGAAATGTGTCCAGCAGATTTAGAGACAAGTAACTCATTACTCGGGCAACAAAAATGGGAGCTTCTAGGTTCCTTGTTCCTAACCCAGTACCCAGCACATGGTAAAAGCTAAATAAATGTGTTGAAGGAAGGGAAGCTGGGAGAAATAGAGGAAGGAAAGCTCTGAGTTAAGACTTACAAATTAGTTTCTCAATAATGGGGTAAGATTTAATAACAATTTAAGGAATATATGTTCAAAGAACAACAAAATGATGGGAACCACATTTAATGGAAGGTCCAAATGGAGACATGTGAGGAACCAGGAGGAAGCTAGAAAAGAGTCCAATGGGAAAAGCCCTTGAACACCAGTCCAGGGGTTACATGGTAAATAAATGTGATTGGTTGAGCAGGTATATAGTAAGAGTGAAGTCACATTATAGGAATATTATTGTACCAGCAGCATTCCTGACCAGACATTAAAGTTCCCAACCACTTAGGGATGTCATAGCTATATTACGAGCCATATTCTGAAACTCTAACTTGGGATCAGTGCTGCAGCTTGCCTTACCCATCCCAAAAGGTTCAGTATAAAGACTCATTCATGGAAAGAAGTATCATCCATATTGGGTTTTTTCCCCAATTTGTTAACTATATTGAGAATTTTACATTTTGTGTTTCTTTTTTATTTGAGATCTCTAAAATTAAATTTATTGGGGTAACATTCATTAATAAGACTATATAGATTTCAAGTGCACATTTCTATACTGTTTTTAAATATCTGTAAGTGGCAGTATTGACTATAAAATTGATATTAAAAGAGGGACAACAAAGAAAAATACATTTGGAACTAAGTCAATTTAATAAATTTAAATAAACTATATGAGAAGCAAATTTGGGACTGAATTGTATATATTTCCAATACCAAATTAACTTCCTTGATATCTCACTTCTACTTTGGCATTTTCTCCAATAACCTCCCTTTATTTCTCCCCTCCCCCCACCTTAATCCCCTGCTATAGCAGAAAAAGTTGCATTGGTCCCCACCTCGTTTGCCCATTCTATTCTTTTAGAATTGATCTAATTACATGTTTGTTCTTCCTCTGGTCTATGAACTTCCTCAAGAGCAGTAACCTTGCCATTTTATTTTTGCCTCAACAGTGGCATGTGCAGTTTGTGGTAGGTAGTAAAAATGGAAAAATTGTAAACCATTCTTCATGTAAAAAGCTTATTATACACTGATCCAATTTCATTAGAGCATAAGCTTCACCACTAGCAACCTCCTGTATGATTAAGTTTTCTAGTGGTGTGTTAGTGGAACTTTCACCCAGCAAATTCACGATCTTCACCTCTCTGGTTTTATAGCATTGACCACAACATGGCATGTCTATATTCATTTCCTAGGTCCCCTGTAACAAATTACCACAAACTTGGTGGCTTAAAGGTCAACAGAAATTTATTTATTCACAATTCTGGAAACCAAAACTCCAAAGTCAAGGTGGTTGCATTACCTCTGGAGGCTCTAGGGAAGATTCTGTTTCTTGCTTCTTCCAGCTTCTGGTGGCTGCAGATTTTTTATTGAATTTATTGGGTCAACATTGTTAAGTAAAATTATATAGGTGTCAGGTGTACAATTCTATAACACATCATCTGTGTATTGCATTGTGTGTTCATTGCCCCCAGTCAAGTTTACAGGTTCCAGATTTTGATATGGACATATGGACATATCTTTTGGAGGCCACCATGCAACCCATTACAATATCTATCTTAGCTTTCTGATCAATTTTTCACTAATTATTTCAACAGCAAATCAGAATTGGTGAGTATAGCCTTCAGCTTGCCCAATTTAGTTGCAGCCCCAGACCCCTAAATTTGACATACAATTATTTTCATTTGTTTATCAAGAAATCTGAAAAGTGTAGTGAGGAAATTTATAAACATATACATTCATAAGAAATGTTTCTTCCACTTGAGTTTCTCTCCTTTTGAAAGTTAGACATTCTCTGAGGAAAAAAAAAACAGTTACTTTTCAAATATTTGGGATTAAATATATCTGTACTGATATTATATATATGATATATATGTATATATGTGTGTATATGTGTGTATGTATATCCATCCATCCCAGTTCCCTCTTTTGTCTATGCTTCTCTTTGTTGATTTTCTTGTTTTTAATTACATATTAGTTATGTGAATCTGGAGGTTGGGTTTAGAGCTAGTGTTACATCTAGCATTAGGATGAGGACTATGATTAGTGAAAGGTGTATATTTGGAAGTAATAATAAGATTATTGTTACAGTTAGGACTAGAGCTATGGTTATAGTTAGGTTAGGTTATACTTGGGCTACACCTAGAGTTTGGTAAGAATTATTTTTAAATCTAGTGTTATGATTTGAGCTCAAGTTAGTTTAGGATTCTTGTTAAAGATTAGCATAAGATTAGATTTAGAGTGTCATCTTGATCTAATCAAATTCTCTTAAATAGTTTCCTCTTCTGTGAAATGATGACAAAATTTGCCTGATAGTGCTTACAAGTGGAAACATATGCTAATGCATAGGAAAGCTCTCAGCAAACTCCAAAGTACAGTAAAAATATGATTTTTTAGTATTATTCCATACAAAGATTGCAACTTTATTTGTCCAAAATAAAGTTAAGTTTGAGACTTTTTGGTTATATGACGTCCTTTTTAAATAAGTATTCTATTTATAGTCTACCCTAATTCATTCCAAATGAGATGTTACCAAACTCTGTATGCTATACGTGGTGTTATGCTTGCCATTTTATGGTGTATATAGAGAAATTTATTTATATAACATGACCCCTTTCTTTAAGGAATTTCCTCCTCTAATTGGTTAAACAAGTCCATCTGAAACTGCAGTGAATATCTGAAGGCAATGTGCGTGCATGTGCCTGTGTGTATGTGTAATGTGTGTGAGATTATCACTGGTGAAAAGTTTCACACCAAAGCACATAAATACGGGTTAGGGTAGGTGCAGCAGGTCTCCTAGAATACTGAGTTTCATTGGGACCTCATGAATTGGCAAGGAGTTAGAAAAGCAATGGGAGATGATATTTTGTTGCAAGAAAAGTTGAGTATAGGCTGTTAGGTGGAAATGACCACTTTGTGTCCAGAAGCAGTTGAGCACAGACTACAACAGAAAGCCATGTGTACGGTGTGAGAGAGGATAATGGAAATGAAGTTTGCATCATTGTAGTGGAAGCAAACAGTAAGGTGCTTTGAAAGCCAGGCCAAGAATGTTGAATTAAGTCTTTACAAATAAGTGACAGAGAGCATTAACATGTTCAAAAACAGTTATTTTAAAAAAGATTTTATATTAGTTTTTAGAGGGGAAGGGAAGGAGAAAGAGAGGGAGAGAAACATCAATGTGTGGTTACCTCTCCCATACCCCCTCCTGGGGACCTCACCTGCAACTCAGGCATGTGCCCTGACTGGAAATCAAACTGGTGACCCTTTGGTTCACAGCCTGCACTCAATTCATTGAACTATAGCAGCCAGGTGAAAATCAGTGATTTATACATCATTCTTATGATCTGGGAACTGAGGAAAAGACCAGAAGTTTACAAACTGAGGCAGGGGCACCCAGCAGAATGCTGTGCTAAAGCGTTGAAATTGCATGTCTGAATTGACTGATGGTGATTTAAATGGTAAAAGAAATGGCCAAAGAAACATTGAGGGGTGGAGCATAAAACTCCTGCATAACTGAAGAGGAAAGATGATGGTAGGGAACAATCAAAGACTGCCTTCTAACTTAAGCTGGGTGTGAGGTAAAACCACTGACAGAGATAGAGGAGATACCTTGGATTTATCAAACACACTCTCCTGGATTAACCAATTTTTAGCTTCCAAACACAATGAATTAGTCCTAGACCTCAAACTACAAAAATAAAATAAAAATAAAATGAATCCAAATCTTTATAGTGTTTCGAAAACTCTCCAAAACCATGAATACATACACATATTTTTTCTCACAGTCCACATCAAATTATGGAATTCTTTAGAGGAAGGACTGTTCTTTCACTTAGCATCTATGTTCCTCCTTTATTCTGCATGTGTGTTGTGGAATAACATTATGCTTACCTGTGTATTCACATGTATATAGTTGTCACACTGTCTTAAACTGACTTTTTAGTACCAACCTGTGGGCTGAATGCATGTGCATGGTGTGTGTGATGAGGGATTAACAATACAAACTCAGATAAAAAGAAGACTTCACTCTTATTTCCTTTCTTTATTAAAGTGAGTAGTGGTTATGGGAAATGACTTTAAATCTGAGTCTCAATGAACAGTTACTTAAGTCTTTCTGATCAAGCTACAACTTAAGAACCTCAGTCTATCTTGGATTTTGGGTTGTAGTGTGGCCAACATGAGTTTAAACCACCTCCCCTCATTCTTAAGGGTCTCAAATCAGGAAAAAGCATGAGGCTGGAACAACATTGTGCAGTCACCTCCTTCTCAAACCCTGGTGAGGATAAAAGAGCCGACTGCTCCTTCATTCTGTGTGACAGTTCAGCCCTGTTTTGCTTTTCTTTAACACAGATTTATTCTAGGGCCTGTTCTTTTTCAATGTGATCCACTTGGCCGGCACCCATTTGGAAGAGCCTATTACTATGGTCAGGGTTGGTTTGGCTTGCTGTAAGCTCCTTGCTACATTCTTTTTTTAGAGCCTGCCAAATGTGGGACAATGGGTGTGCCTTGTTGACATCCTGTGGTTCATCAGATATGTAGGATCACTTCATTGCAACCTATTTAGAAGCCTGCAGCTGTGCTGGGAGGCCCAGGTCAGCATGTCTAAGAGGAAGCCCAAACTCTGCTTCACATTTAACCAAAATGCTTAAGGGGAATGGGAACACAGGCATGCCTTGCTTTATGAAATACATGGGGTCCTCCCCATCCCTAGATTAGTGATTTGTGGTTGCAAGTATTTGCCTATCTCTCCAAACCATAATTTATCCCAAAGAGATGACTATGTCACTTAAACATTTAGATATAAGAACCACATAGAAAATGGATTTCCTGGGTCAGTTCTGATTTTCAAAGTCTGTGCCCCATTTTTTATTTGCCACATCCAGACCACAGGACCACTTTAAGGATAATTTAGGAATACAGGGAATACTAGTGTGTAGTTGAAATGCAAACCCCATAGCAGAAAAGGTTCAGAGGACACAATTTTCGGCTGGAGGGTGCAAGCATCACTGGAAGTTTGTTACTCTAATAATCATCTAACATCCCCACACCATATCCTCTGTTACAGATTTAAGTGGATTAAAGACCTCATCTTATTAAGTGCAAATGCTCCCTCAAGTGGTTAGACTTCAATCACTCTTTAGTATAAAATACTTCAATGAGGTTTTCCAGTTCTTTCTCTCTGAATACCTGAAACTCCTGGAAGATGGGGCTATGAGGATGGAGTGTTTGCTTTATTCCCAAATGTATTTCAGGAAGCATAATCATTAACTTGAATTAATAAAAATACAATCAAAGTTTATGTATGATCAGGGGTCGCTGAATATGTTTAACATGAAAAATGGACTCTGAGAGAGAGAGAGAGAGAGATTAACCAAATATGGTAAAACTTCAAAGTTCAGTGATTCTGTGTACAAGATATAGGGATGCATTTTGCACTTTTTCCAAACTTTCTAGAGGTTTAAAATTTTCCAAAATAATTTTTGTAAAAATGTTTTAAATAATGAACTCTCATACCTGAAAAGTTTATCCTGAAATCATTGATCCAGTCAATGAATGACTGACATTATGAATGTTCTTTTTTTGAGCAAGAATCTGAGCAGTATTCATAGAAGGGTAGTAGATGGTACTAGAGAACCAGAAATTAAAATAGAAAGGGCATCTGGTGGCCACAAATAAGTATGTGGGTGGTAGGAGAGGAAACTGCAAATGAAAATGAGATAAAGGAAATAACACATTTGTAGAAACTACCTTCTATGCTCCTGTCAATATGGCCACATAGGTAAATGCAGTACTCACATCCTCCCACAACCACATCGAAGTTACAACTAACCTACAGAATGAACATAATTCAGAACTGTCTGAAGTCCAGCTGAACAGAGGTCCTATAACTAAGGATATGAAGAAGAAGCTTGCTCCACCTTTGCATCCACCAGTGTATTGTCCCACTTCTGGGATGGTAGGGTTCCCAGTGGTTGGCAGGGAGGATGTGCTGGTTGTTCTGCTACCAGCTCCGTAGCACCACCTTGCCTGCTTGTGACTTGACCTTCTCCTCAGCAGCATCATTGAGCTGCAGCATACCATCATGAGCATAGAAATTAAAGAGTGACCCATTCTTTTCTTGTGCTTTGGTGACAATGACATAGAAGCTGTGGTAGTGATGTATGATTAGGTACTCTGTGATGTGCATGAGCTGCTCCACCCTGATAACCTGAGCTCCCTGAAGTCTTTGCACTGGATCTCAAGTGCCCTCTGCAGGAACTGCTGCATGGGGTTGCCTTCTTTCATCTTGACTGTCTGACAATGTCCAGAGCCACCCCAGTAAGTAAAATTGATTTCACTCTTGATCGTCTCCTGCCTGGCTTCCCATTCTTTCTGTGTAGCTCTTCCAGAAGCCAATTCTCCTCTTTGGGGTCAGCAAAAAGCATATGTCCATGTGTGGGTTCTTCCCCAATTTCCTCTTCTTTATGGTGACCTCTTTCAACTCCTCCTCATATATGTCCACATCTTCCTTCTGCTCACCCACCTGCTCTCTTCCTCTAGAGTAAAGGAGAGGATGGAGATCTTCCACTTTGGCCTCCTTCTTGTGCTCCTTCTCTTGCAGCTTCTCCAGCTTCAGCTATTCTTTCAACTGCCCCTTCTTGGCCAGCTTCTTCTCCCGTTCCTTCACCAGTGCCCTCCTGCTTGGTCATCATGTCACTGAGGGTCACAAGTCTCATGTGCAGAACATGAATCTTGACTCCATGGCATCGTAGACTACAGATAACTTCTTGTCAATATTGGATTTCATTACATTCTCCCCTGTGATCTGCCACTTCATCTACTCCATCTGCTCATGCTGCTTCTCCCACTTCTACATCAGGTGCACAAATGCAGCCCACTCACTTAGCATGCCCTTGTACTAAGCCACAGTAGCAGCACTGGCAGCAGCAGTGGAAACAATGGCAGCAGCATGGCAGAGTCAGTGGCTGCAGTGACTGTTGAGACCCCATAGTCAACAGACACTTGCACCATGATGTTGGCCACCAAGGGATGCTCAGGCATCCCACCCTACTCTATCTAACCTTAGATTTTTAAAGTTAGCCACTAAGTGGAAGGAGAGGTGCAGACACAGAATGAACTGTTCCCCAACCTACATGTGGCACTTAAAAATTGGGAGGAATATCTCTGCTTTGAAGGTCCCTCATGGAAATCTAGGGTCCAAGTACATACCAGTCCTACCCAGCACAGTGTTCAGTACTAAGAAGAAAAGTCCCCACAATCTCTGACTGTAAAAACCAGCGAGTAGTATGGCTGAGTGAGATGGTGGGCTTCTGGAGTCCCAGGCATTCCTCTTAAAGGGACAGTGTGCAGACTTACAGCAACTCACTGTGAATTCCAGCACTGGGGTGGCAGCTTGAAAGGCACAATGTACACAGGGAAGAAACTGAATTGTCTAGCTTTGGGGCAAGAGCTGGAGATGCAGCTTTCTCCCAGACAGAAGTGCTGAGGCCATGTTGTTTTGCTGAGCTCCCCCCACACAGAGCCAGCAGGTAGCACCATATCAGAGTCTCCCTCAATCTGGCTAGCACTGTTTACCCCATCAGGGTGATTCCTTGATACTCCACCCTACTTGCTGGTCCACCCAGGTCATTTCCTGTGGCTTTTCTATACAAACAACCTGCCTTGGCTCATGCTGGGAACTTTCTTAAAATGTCTCAAAACTCCACAAACTCCAACAACAGCACCTGGCCTTGGTATGCCCTGTCCTAAGAGTACTCAGTATGTTCTTGTTAAGTAGCCACAGGTGGGGCACTAGCAGCACCTGGCTTTCGTTCACAGCTTAGTGTCTCCTGGGGACCTCCAAGACCAGAACAAGTAGCAGCCATCTGTGGATTGCTCTGTAGCTCATGCCAGGTGACCACAGGCATGGCACAGAGAGCAGCTGCTATTAGCCTGCACCTCCCAGGAGGCCTCAGAGCCAGTGTACCTGATGGACTGTTTTAGACCAAGCTGGAGCACCACCCAACCACCTCCACACCAGTGACACACTCAAGGAGTAAACTTGGTGGGCACCAGTGTCCCACTGAAGTGAGCTCTGCTCTGTGAGGTTGGCCCCTGGATAGCAGCTCTTCCACTGTAGATGTAACTGGTCTTCTTTACCAATCAGCCTGGGAGTCAATCCTTCCCACTGACCTGCCAACAGCAATCAAGGCTTAACTATAAAAAGAGGGTACATAGTCCATACATGGGGTGCACCTGGAATGCCAGCTCAGCAACCTGGAGGCTGCATCACTGGACCAAAGAAAATACCTACTATGTAAGGGCACTACCAAAACTGGGAGACATGGCAAATCTACCTAATACATAGAAATAAACATGGGGAAGCAGGGGAGAAATAACATGTTCCAAATGGAAGAACAAGAAAAATCTCTAGGAAAAAAAAAAAAGAAATAAATGAAATGAATGCAAGAAAACTACTAGAAAGAGAGTTCAAAAGAGTGGATATAAGGATGCTGAAGTAATTAAGTGAGAGTGTTAACAGCATAAAAAAGGACATACAAATCATAAAAAATAAGCAGTCAGAAATAAAGAATATGATAACTGAAATGAAGAATACACTGGAAGGAATCAATAGCAAATTAGATGAAGCAATGACCAAATCAGCAATTTGGAAGACAAAGTAGCAGAAAACACACAATCAGAGCAGCAAAAAAATAATTTTTAAAAAATGAGGATAGTGTAAGGAGACTCTGGGACAACTTCAAGTATACCAATATTTACATCATGTGATACCAGAAGGAGAAGAGAGAGTGCAAGGAACTGAAAACTATGTGAAAAAATAATGACAGAAGACTTCCCTAACTTGGTGAAAGAAATAGATATACAAGTCCAGGAAGCACAGAGAGTCCCAAACAAGATGAACCCAAAGAGGCCCACTCCAAAACAATTATAATTAAAATACAAAAGGTTAATGACAAAGAGAGAATCTTAAAAGCAGAAAGAGAAGAGCAGTTAGTTACCCATAAAACTGTCAGCTCAATTATCAATAGAAACTTTTCAGGACAAAAGGGATTGGCAAGAAATATCCAAA
>PVKU01005203.1:13893-38959 GCA_004027475.1 Anoura caudifer
AAAAAAAAAAAAAAAATAAAAAAAAAAAAAAAAAAAAAAAAAAAAAAAAAAAAAAAAAAAAAAAAAAAAAAAAAACTAAAGGAGTTCATTACCACCAGGCTAGTATAAAGTGTTAAAGGGTCTTCTTTAAGAAGAAGAAAAAAAAGGATAAAAATATGAACATTAAAATAGCAATAAATTAGCAAGCAATTACTTTAAAAGTAAATGGATTAAATGCTCCAATAAAAAGACATATGGTGGCCGAATGGATAAGAAAACAAGACCCTTACATATGCTCACTTCAGATTGAAAGACACACATCACTTCAGATCAAAAGACACACACAAAGTGAAAGTAAAGCGATGGAAAAAGATAATTCATGAAAATGGAAACAGAAAATAAAAAACCTGGTTTAGCAATACTTAAAACAGACAAAATAAACTTTAAAACAAAGGCTATATAAAAAGAAACAGAGGCACCCAGCAATTCCACTTCTAAGTATATATCTGAAGAAACCTATACACTGAATCAATAGCCAAGATATGGGAGCAACTAAGTATCCTTCAATAGATAAATGGATAAAGAAATGGTACATATATACAACGGAATATGGCTCAACCGTAGAAAAGAATGAAATCTTGCCATTTGTAACAACATGCTTGAACCTAGAGGGTATTGTGCTGAATGATACAAGTCATACAGAGAAAGATAAATGCCAGAAGATTTCACTTGTATGTTGAACCTAAAAAACAAACAATCAAGCAGAACAGAAACTGACTCATAGATATAGAGAACATTTTGACAGTTGCCAAATGGGAGGTCAGTTGGGGGGGTGGATGAACCAGATAACAGGATTAAGCAGCACAAATTGATAGTTGCAAAATATTCATGGGAATGTCAAGTACAGCATAGGGAATACAGCCAATAATATTGTAATAACTATGTATGGTGTTAAATAGGTATGAGATTTATCAGGATCATCCCTTAGTAAGTCATATACATGTCTAATCATTGGAATGTACACCTATAACTAATATAATATTGTATGCCAACTGTAATTGAAAAATAAAAACATTTTTATTAATTTATTTTAATTGTTGTTCTTGTACAGTTTTCTATCTTTTACTACCCCTATGTTCATAGCAGCACAATTTATAATAGCCAAGTGTTGGAAGCAACCCAGGTGCCCATCAGTAAATGAATGGATCAAAAAACTATGGTACATTTACACAATGGAATTCTAAAAACATATTTTTAAAAAGAAAAAAATATTTTTATACTTTGTCAATTTTGTAAGAATTTCTTTTTGAAAAAAGTCCTCATGAGAATATGCTGTTTATTGATTTTAGAGAGAGGAGAAGGAGGTGGAGGAGAAAGAGGGAAACATCAATATGAGAGAGAAACATCGTTTGGTTGCCTCTTATATGTGCCCCAAACAGGGATTGAACTCACAACCTAGGTGTGTACCCTGACCTGGAATCAAACTCACCACGTTTTGGTGTATGGAACAACACTCCAACCAACTGAACCACTAAGCCAAAGTGCCAGAATTCTTGCATGTTAAATTTTTAACCATGTGGTGAATTAGCCTGAAGCCCAAGTTAACAAATTAATCCTTGATTTTGGAGTTAGATTTCTCACCTTTCCTTGCTGACTTCCCATGTTCATTTTCTCCATGGCAGGTGGTTGTTTTCTCTATTCAGCACCCTTTCCCCAATGAAAAAGTAGAGAACATTTGATTTGTATCTCTTCCTCCTCTTCTATCATCAGTTTCAATCTGCATTTCTGAGGCTTCCTTATTTATTTATTTATTTATTTATTTATTTATTATTTATTTATTTATTTATCTATCTATCTTCCCTTTTTTAATGCTATCAGTGATGATGAGAAGGAGGAGGAGGGTGAAATTGGGAGCTACCTTTACTGAGCACCTGTGATGAGCAGTGTGTTATAAACATTTTTCATAAAATTAATTTAAATTTCACAAATGAGACAACTAAGGTTCAGAAAATTTAGGTAATTTATTCAAGTTCATGCATTATAAATTCGAGAGCCTCACTCACAATCTCTAGCTATACCATTCCAAAGCCCCTTGTCTTATACTTAAACACTGCATCTGGTGTGGGGGGGAACAATTTAACCTGAAAGAAAGGGTTGCAAACATGTATGATCTGCTTAATTGTTAAGGAAAATTTAGATTTTCTATTATTTTCCATGATAAAATTAATGGTAATAATTTAACAGAAAAAAATCATAAAGAGTTCATTAAAGCAAAGTTTAAAATGATTTCTATAGTTTCCCCCATGCTGGTTTTTGTTGATCTGATGAAGTTACCCAGTGATACTGGAAAAAGAGATAGGATTAGCATACATATGACCCAGTCATGAGCTCTGATCCTGATGTGTGACATGGGCAAAGTTCCTTCAACTACCTTAATCTAGATGCCCCACTCTGTAAAGTGGGTTTAGCAACCCTCCTCTGGATCTGCTGGGACCATTGAGACAATGACTCGAAGACCTCAACCTTTTTTAAACAAAGGGTAGCATACAATTATTGCTGCTCTTATCATTACTTCTAACAAAAACAGAAATCAGCAGCACTTGGTATCATTTTCATGATACTTATCTATTTTGTTCTTTATTTTTATAGCATAAAAAGTCTTGAAATCATTAGAATTTCTTCTTTGTGGTTTCTTAATTCTATGATTATAAAATCTGAACTTAACTCCAGACCCTCTTATTTAGTTCAAATATTTCCAAATCAGGTGAAAACAGGAATTATTTATAAATTAATCAATTTCCTAAGTGCCAGGCTTCTTTTCTCACTATAAAACAGAGAAATTAATGGAATGAAAATGTCCCTGATTCTTTAAACAGACCTTGTCATTAGGCAAAATAAAGTTCCCTCGAATTTTGGATTTCATGGATTACTAATATCTTAAAAAATAAAATGAAATGTGTGTGTGTTTGTGCACACATGTGTGTTTGGCCAACTAAAGATATTGCACACACACACAAAAGTGCATGCAAATTCTTCATTAACTACCAAAGCTACATCCAAAAAAAAGGGCAATTTAACCCACAAAAATACCCAAATAAAGAAAAATTGTTAAATTGCAATAAGTGTGCTATGAAAGGTACTTAGTCACTTAATCTTTTGCCCCCAAATTCACTATGGTCTATTGGAAACCTTCCTATAGATGTAGGTCCCTAGATGGGCCTTTGGAAGCCCTTGAACTTGTGGATGTTTTAAGAGTTAACTTCTCCCATGTGAGGAATCTGACAGAGAGGGCCCAGCTCACTTCATGAACTGCCTCCTGTGAATCTTCCTTGTTTTGTATCTCAGTATGACTGTTTCCGTAAAAGAAGACCTTGCTCATCCCCCTCTGTTCTGTCATGGGCTGTACAATCAGTTAGTAAGTAAGTAAAATATGATATTTTGCCCTGTATACTGCGCTACCATGTATTTGGCCCAAACTTTCAGGAAAAAACTCTTTCATTTTAATTTTTTAATTCAATTTTTATTTATTGATATTTAGATACCTGTAGATTGTATTATAAAGGAATTTTAGTACTTGTTTTTGAATATATTATGGTACAAGAAAATTTAACTAACAAATAACTACAAAACACAAGAACAGCTACAATGCATTTCAGGTACTACCAATGTATAATGAGCATCCTTATTTCTCCCTCAAAAATTTGGGCAAAAAAGTGCATTATACATGGCAAAATACAGTATATGTCTTAGTTTATAGCTGCTCTTGTTTAAAATAAAGGAAGGAAACATGCAATGTTCAAGGCTTTTCCTTTGTGTTTGCTTTTGTGATGTCTTCCTTTTAATGTAATAAAACTTACAGAAGTTAATACTGATTCCCCTCAAGAAAAGGCACTTTATGGGAGAAGAAACATCTTTAGAGTACTTTCTTTTATCTCTCCCACTTGAAATGGGAGATTTAATTAGAAGATAAAAATCTCTCATTATTTTGTTTTTTCCCTAAGATTTACACACATATTTTGGAAACACATTCTCTGAGAACCATGATGTTAAACATTCTTGACATAAAAATTATTCATCTAGCTGTGTTATTCAAAACTTGAAAATTCAAAAGAAAAAAAGAATAGGTTAATTTGAGGGATTATTCAGCCTTCACTTAGGAAATCAATTTAAAGAGGAAATCTAAATGAAGTCTTCAGTCTTTGGAAACTAAATGAAGTCATGGACTGAAAATGTCCTTCAGTAAATGTATTAAAAATGCAAGAAAATGAAAGAATAGTTCTAAAAATATACATCACTCTCGCCTTGCACACATCACCTTAATCTCACTAAGTAGCATCTTTTTCTCCTTGTGAATATGTTCAGAAAGATTCCACATGGGCATTTCTTATCATGCACATCCAGTCCCCAAGGTCATGCCCTGTAGTCATTCTTCTCTGCCTCTAAAGTCATTTGCAGAATTGGGCGTACTCTAGAGTATTCTAATTCTTCATTATTCTTTATCCCAACAGGTCAAAGCATAACATGGGACTTGAACTTAAAGGAAACAGCCTAGATAACCAGCTGTGCTCAAACTAAAACATCCAAAAACAGCATTTTATTCTCCCTTTTCTTTAGAGGAATCAGTATCATCCAGGGAGTAGAAATATCACCTAAGAGGACTTTCAAACTGCACTAAGTCTGTCACTCACATTTCACAAGTTTCAGTAAGATTCCTTCAGAAGTAACAGAAAAATGAATGCCCTGTTCTACAATTTCAGCATCTGTAAAGAGATAAGTTCATCCACCCCAGTGAAAATCTTCAGAGGATTTCCTACTAGTTAATTAAATATGCTGGCAAGTCATAGAACTAAGTTTTGTTCCTTAGAAAATTATCATATATCTACATCACTGGTTTCTTACCATGCTTTACTGCTTATTAGCAAGAATTTCTTCAGTTCCTGTGAGAGTGAGCTAAAACATGGACACAGTACAGTCTGAGAAGAAGTAGCAAGTGTCAGTAATATTTTGTTCAGTAAGAGGAAGCTCGTTCACTTTTTACAAAATCCACATACTGCTGAATGGTGGCATGATTTCTACTTTAATGCACAAGGTTGATTGCAGTTTTTACACACCTATAGCTTAACAACTCGCACTTCAGATAACAGTATGAAGATTTTCTGAAGTGGGATCTACTTTTTCCATGAATATTCTTATCAAAACAATAATAACAACAATTTAAATGTTTGGCAGTCTTGCCAGTACTTCCCAAGGGGGGGGGGAATTATATATTTATATACACAACTATATGTGTATATGTATGTGTGTATAAACACACACACACCCTTTTGGCACAATTACAGAAGTTATCTTGCATTTCTATCACCCAATAAACCAAAGATGATATATCTTGACATTGGTTTTAAATGTATCTTATCATTTTCCCTCTTTGTATAGGACTTGTAGGTATGAATACAGAGAAAGTTATCCTCATCAGTATAGTAAATCTCTATATGTTAACAGTAGCAGGTTAACAAAATCCACAAATAACAGACCATAATATGCAGTGTCATTGATATCGCTGGGTCCACCATTCCCATCTTGTGCACACCTAACAAGAACATGAGCCCATGTGAGGTCAGGCACAACCTCTCTCACCTATCTTGCATGTCCAGTTGTATGCTCAATACACAGCAGAACTTCTATAACTGTTAAAATTTAAGCTCTATGAAGGACAAGTGTATCTGATAGATCATCATAGCAAAGAGCTTAGCACACACAATGAGATTAATTATGTGTGATATAAATGGATTATTGAGTGATTGAATGAAGGAATAAATGGTTTAGAATTAGTTAATTAGTGAACAAAAGCAAAGATGTCCCAAGTGAACACAGTGTCACAGGCATTGCTAAGTGGGTTAAATATAAAGCACGGTGGGTAGGTTGATTGTTATTGGCCGTAGGAAGCCATTAAATATTTTTGAGGGAGAAGTGGGTTGGTAAAACTGTTATTTAAGAAGTACTGTGGTGTTCCTCATATGACGGATTGGAGCAAAGAGAGAGCCAAGGGAGAAAGTCAAATATATCCATAAGCTTTACCACAAAAGAATGTCACCTTCCAAGTGTTTCTCATCTTTCTACCTTTCACTCTCCTTGTGAGTCTCTCCAAGACTATTTAAATATCTTCCTAACATAGGCCCCTCTTTCTCCTTCAGTATATTCTATACTTTACCACTGGATATATCTTCCTAAATTCCAGTTACTTTTCTCCCATGCTGCTAATCAGAAATCTCCACTTCCTGACACATGGTATTAAAACCTTGAATCTAGTATTAAACATTGCCAATGTGATGCAGTTAAAAAAGTTCTACATTGGTGTTAGGAAAAAACAGTTCAGGTTTTCAGAATCAACTACTTTTTAACTAATTTTCTCAACCAAATGCCAAACTAGACACTTCCTAATGACATTTCTAACTCAGCACTTTCTATTTTGTTTGATCTTATCTTTGAGGAAACTCTGTACTTCTCAACCTTCACTGTATATATGAATCATCTGGGAACTGTTAAAATGCAAATTCTCATGTAGTGAGACTGAAGTTAATCGGATGCTGCTGGTCTGTGGACCACATGTGGAGTAGCAATGCCCTAAATCATAGCAATGTTGTAGAACTTCATGTTGGTGAAACAAACAAGCAAACAATCTTCTTTTCTTCCAAACTTTGCTGAATCTATCAGTCAACTTGGAATGAATGCCCTCTCATCCACATTCATCAGTCAGAAACTGTCTCATCTTTCATTACCTATCGCATTCCAGCTAGATGACAGTCATCTCAATAAAGCTCTTCTTAATCCAATCATTCACCCCTAGATCTTTGTGTATCTCTTATAGCATCATAAAAACCTTGCGTTACAGTCATTTGTGGATTTGTCTCTCCCCTCTAGCTTGTAAGCCTCCTGAAAATACAAATGACAGTTGCCACCATTGACTAAGGAGTAGGAGGAAGACATTCTAAAGGAGAAACATGGTCACATTCATATGCGTCAGGAAGTTCAAACCAAGTAAGTACATCTGACCCCAACACATTTCCTTCTATTACACCTGAGAGGCACTATAATATATTCCATAACACAGAATATGACACATTGCTGGATTCTCATAATTGCTTATGTGTGGCAATGGAGACAAAGTGGAAGAAGTGACAGTTCTGTTTTTTGTATGCTTAACTTTCAGGTGTTGGCAAACAACCCAGTAAAGAGGATCTCTCTGCACCTGGAACTTGAGAGGAGACTGATCCAGAACAGGGCAGCTGGGAGTGGTCCTGGAGAATAAGCCACCTCATTCCACCAGCAGAGTTGCACAATTAATATACTCACCATCAATGATCCAGAACATTTTTATTTCTTGAAACACATGCACAGTAATGCAAATGCATAAAAATGCCCTTTTAAATTACTGACTCCAAGCCTATTTAGGTTTGGCATATTATAGAAAGGCAAGAGGCTGTTTGATATATTTTTTAGCATGGTGCCAGTTACATCCAAAACACTAAAATATCATGTCAGAGTAATATATCATGAAAAAAATGTATTGCATTTGTAACCTGTCTTTACTGTATGATCTATTTCTTTTGCAATATATTTTATTGCTTGAGATTTATGGTATCATTTCTTTGCATGGCTTATGCACAAACACACATCAACGTGTCTGCCTTCAATCATCAAAGGGCAGATATTCGGGTCAGACATCAGTCATTTACTAAGCTCATGTGGATTAATGAAGGCCTAGAGCTTGCATTCAGCACACACAGAGAGCAATGTAAGGTATGTCTGTAAGTAATGTCAACTTACTTCTGAACTTGTAATGCCCAGATTTATGTCTGCCATGTTCTTAAATCAAAACAATATTGACTATTGTGGAAAAAAAATTCCATCCTGCTTGCAGCTGTCGTACCTACTACAGCCCTGTTAGATTTCACAGAATATTCAACCAATAAACTTCCTCATAAATCTTACTCATTAATTTCTGATTGGGGTTGAGGTGGGGCTTCTTTGGGTGACTCCGAATGGAGTAAATATGCTCTTAAGTGAAAGTGGATCTTGCTGTCTCTATTGGTTCCCATCCTAAACACATGGCCTTAGAAAAATGAAAGCTGTCAAAAGCCTTCAGACAGACTCCTCAGTAAACTGAAATCACTGTGCCAGAAAGCTCTTTGTGCTTTTTCCCAAAGCATGTAGTTTAGAACATTTAATTCTCAAAATCACCTTGTGAGGTCAGCAGAGTAAGTGACATGAGGTTAATCAACATGTATGTAAACTGAGACCTGTGACTTGGTTCAAAACATTAGAAATAACAAAACAGAGAGAATGCAGGTTTCCATTATTGTGGAATGATGCCCTCTCCATACTATGATTTTTTTAAAGATAATAACAGGCCAAGCAGGAGTAAATAAAATGGTAACTTAAAGATCCAGAATGAGCCCCCAAATTCCAACAGGGTTAAATTCTTGTGAAGGCAGAGTGATCTCAGCTGGTGAGATAATTGTAGAAATGGGTCAATATATAAGCATTTTACTGCATCCTTACTGAAGATGGAGAAGAAAAAGAACATATGATCAGCATAACGAAATCCTCAGTGAGTACCTAGAAGCTCAATTCATCTCCCCAGCTTTATTAAATGCCTCAGCTTCAGACTTAATACCGGGAATGTTAGTTAATAAAAATATATACAGATCATGTTGATCTCCAAGTACATCATTCTTTAAAAGATTTCCTCAACTGATTACTACACTGGTAGCTTTAAAAAAAGCAATATACAAGAGGCAATATATCAAAGAGAATAAACTTACAGATTTACTTCTCAGAAAGATATTTAAACTCTCTAGATATGAAATTTCTGTTCTGTAAAATGGAGCTGGTATGAGTTTCAAACAAATTAAAGTACATGTAACTTTCATTTTTCTGGCAGATAGTGTTTATAAATGTTAACCATGCAGTGTTGCTTGTACTTCTGACTCTTTTCTACATATCTCTGAAACTGAATCAATGCTATCTATCTTATGACACAATATGGAGAGAAGAGAAACAGATTTCAATGAGTACTTTGCCTCCTTTACTGCTGGAGAACTGTCAGATAAGCAGCACTAGAGATCAAACAAAGGCCACTTTGTAAGGCTTTTCTCCAGAAGAAATCAGAGGCAGAGTCCCAGGGTCATCTACAGTGTAAATGAAACTCAGAACTGTGCCCAAGGAAGGAAAGGCATTTGCCATGACTATTCATTAGAAATAGTGGTGTCCTCCAGGAATCCTTTTTAAATGTTCACCTCCAGAATTAAGTTGGGGGGGTGTGGAAAAGGGAAAGGAAGGGAAGGGAAAGGGGGGAAAGAAATGGGGTAGATTTGGAAAATAGAAGAGAATTTAATTGATTCTTTTAGGAGAAGAGCAGTAACTTTTTCAAAAGACTAAGACAAAGCCAGAAACTTAAAACAAAATAACATACAAACAAGGTATTTCAAGGGAAAATGTATTTATATCATATTAGTCTTTCAAACCTATGTTGTCAGTTCTTTTCTTCTGTCTCTAATAAAGTAAGCAGCAAGAAAGAAAGACAAACAATACTCCAGGGCCAACTATTTTCTCCTGTGATATGTATGGTCAAGGCTTTTAGCCACAGGTAGACCACACAATCTACTGGGGAAGGTAGCAATGGTGTTGGCAGGTGAGGGTCATCTTATTTCGGGATAAAAGATGAAAGAAAGTTAGAGTTCCTTGCTCATGATATGCAATTTCATTATTTCATTCTTGAATGACTTGTTTGAGGATTCTGCTGTAGGCTTTTTGGATGATGTGTGCACTTCATACTTGACTCTTTAGACATGTTTTTGAAAACATCTCATGCCCTTACAGAGTAAAAAGGGGAAAATAGAAATTAGAGCTAGATCCATGAAGACTTTCTTTTAAAGATCAGAAGATTTTGATTATTTGAGATCTGCTTCTTAAACTACGAGTGCTTTTATTAAAGAGATTTGATAAGCTTGGGACTCCCTTCTTAATGTCCTTTGGCTTTGGCTTTCATGGGAAGGATACAGCAGGCAGGTACATATGATTCCTGAGCCAAGATAGTGCACTATAGCAGAATATTCCCTAAGATGTGGAAAATTGAAATACTGAATTTTTCAGACCACAAGATACACCTAGGTTTTAGAGGAGGAAAATAGGAAAGAATTTTTGAAGCAAAAAATGTGGTAAAATATTTAGTAACATAAATAACATAGGCCACCATGCCTCCTCCGCACAACAGCAAGCTAGGTAAGCTACATTTGGACTATAAGACACACCCCATTTTCTTCCCAAATTTGGGGGTGTATCTTATAGTCCAAAAAATACAGTGATTCCTTTATGCTCTATAAACCAGGATCCTTCAGTAATAATAATGATGGTGGTGATGATGAAATAGCACTTACTGGCTGCTTATTTCGAGCCAAATATTATTTTCAGGATTTTTCATGCATTATATCATTTAACCCTCATAAAAATCTAATGACATGATATTATTAACTTCACTGGAGATGAGGAAATTGAACCAGGAATCATGATGCAAAACATGGTCCAGGTCTTTGCTAACTAAGGTAGAAAGAGACCAGAGATGACAAAAGATAAACAGAAATAGAGACAAAAATGGCACATTATGAGTCACTTCGCAGTTTAACTCTCAAGGGTGTTTCAGGTGTGGCATGACATCAAGAACTGAAGTTGTGGCTATCAATGAACTTGGAAAATGTGCTCAAAGACATACCTCCCATGACCATGCTGGTCTCTTTGCTGACTGCCAAACAATCACAATAATGATTCTAACGAAGCTGTTAAAGCAAGATTTACCAGACAGTCTATGATGTTTCATTTCCTCTCTTTTCTTTCTCTTATACTTTTTTTATTTTCCTTTTTCATTAATGACTATATATTAACTATTTTCCATTATGAGTACATTTGTATGCAGACAATTAAAATTTTCTGAGTTATCTCTTGACAAGAGTTCTAGAAAGGTGGATTATCTTACCTGAAGTTACATGCCTAATAAGTCAGGAAACATGAATATGAACCCAGGCTTTCTTATTTTCAGAGATAATCTCCTCCAGAAAAGGTCTGAAGTTTATGTGCTATAATTAGAATATAAAGGAGCTCCAAGTGAGAAAAATGGTGGCAAATATTGGCTACAGAACTGCAAAATTATTTTCATTCTTGTCTTTCCTTCTCTCTCGAGTGCACGCACACACGCACATACGCACACAAACTTCTCTCACACAGGCTCCATGTGATACCCATTTTGTTACTCCTATTCCATTTCAAGGATTCCTTTGCTATTTATTTCAGGAAAATTCTTCAAAGACAAATATATGCATGAAATTTTTAGTTATATTTTATTGATTATGCTATTACATTTGTCCCATTTGTCCCCCATTATTCCCCTCCACCCTGCACACCCCTTCCCACCCACATCCCCCCCTTAGTTCATGTCCATGCTTTGTAAGTTCTTTAGCTTCTACTTTTCCCACACTATTCTTGCCCTCCCCATGTCTATTTTCTACCCACCATTAATGCTACTTATTCTCTGTTACCTTTTCCCCCTCTCTCCTCCACCCACTCCCCTGTTGATAACCCTCCATGTGATCTCCATTTCTGTGTTCCTGCTCCTGGTGTAGTTGTTTGCTTAGTTTGCTTTTGTTTTAGGTGTGGTTGTTAATATCTGTGAGTTTGCTGTCTTTTTACTGTCCTATTTTTTATCTTCTTTTTCTTAGATAAGTCCCTTTAGCATTTCATATAATAAGGGCTTGGTGATGATGAACTCCTTTAACTTGACCTTATCTGAGAAGCACTTTATCTTCCCTTCCATTCTAAATGACAGCTTTGCTGGACAGAGCAATCTTGGATGTAGGTCCTTCACTTTCATGACTTGGAATACTTCTTTCCAGCCCCTTCTTGCCGGTAAGGTCTCTTTTGAGAAATCAGCTGACAGTCTGATGGGAACTCCTTTGTAGGTGACTCTGCCTTTATCCCTTGCTGCTTCTAGAATTCTTTCCTTCATTTTAGTACTTTTAATAGGAACAATTCCCATAGTGTGCAGGGCTTATCCCAGGGAAGGAAGACAGAGCACCCGTGACTTGAGCTGAGGCATATAGTTCATACAGATTTCCAACAGATACTGCCAGGCTGCTCTGCAGTCTGAGAAGTACTGCTCATTCTGTCTACTCTTCCCCAATGGTTCACCACATTCACCTCCACAGTCATCTGCAAAGGCCTTTATCTCCAACACGAAGCCCCTCTGGCCTCTGGTGAGATCTCCAACTTTAGTTTCAGAGCTTCAAGTGCATCTCCAGTGTCTCTTAATATAGCTATATTCTCCAGTGAGTCTTACATATAGCACGTACTTGATACATATCTATAGATAATAGAAATCTGAGGCCTATGCCCATTGGTCATCTAGCTAAGTTAGTACCTCTTCCAATATTTCCTTATACATAAACAACAACAAGTCAGCAGGAACCAACCAGAAGTATGTGACCAAATCTATTTGATGACAGAGTTGATCTTTTCAAATGGGAAATAGTCTTGAACTTCTTCTCGTTCTTTTTTCCATTCTCCACATGGGCCAATTATTTTTTCCAATCACATATCCTTGATGAACTCTAAATAAATGTCAGAAAATATTCCACAAAATAAAGAAGTGCCAAGATACTTTCAGGTGGTATAAGAAGAAGAAGGAAAATTATATTAAGGCAGAGAAATCAACATAGGGGCTGCCTTGATGTTTATCCAACAGGCTGAAGAGACAGACTAAAAATCCAGTCTAGGTAATGGTTAACTCTGGGTCAAGCTAGAATAAAATTTTTACTCTAGACTTTGCAATTAAACATACTCTTAGAGAAACCTAGTTCAACTCCTTATATAATTCTGTTCTTTAATCAAATAACATCCCTTTCAAAACTAATTTGATGGGTAAATGTGGCAGGGTGCTCAGGATCTTCTAAAAAGTGTGATACAGATTTTTATTTAAAAATAAATGTGAATAAACTAATCCCCAAAATTAATGGCAGAGTTAGATATGGAATTTAGGTTCTCAGAATTACAACTTGAGATAGCTGTCCTTCTGACTCTATTAATATATCTCAGCCTTCTGAATACAATCTTATGTTTGATCAACTCGTATTCTGGGACCTCTATCTGTGGGATCCTTTTATTGCTCAATTCTATTCCTCTTCTGAACTGAGATGTCCTTTTCCTCTGGGAAGCCTAGACTGTCCTCACCCAGTAAGTCCTTGGAAGCTTAGTGACCATGTCCTTTATGAGTATCAAGCATATTCACTGTCACCTTCAAGATTAACACAATAATCACAAATATGCTTGTTGTTAAACTGCACTCTGTTTACCACATTAAGGTCCACTAGAATTTTATTGCACCTTCAATACAAAAATTTCTGAGGTTTGGGATAGCAAAACTTCAAGAAAAATATTTTCTAGAAAACTATGGTTTTTAAAAAGTATACAATTAAGCACCAGCTAGCTCATTCGATAGAGCATGAGACTCTTAAAAAGAACACAATTAATTATTAATATTACTAATATAAGTATACATTCTATCAAAAAGAAATATTCCTTCTCTGTAGAAAGATAACAGGAGTTTTACTGAGAAATGAAAAACCCAGCCTCAAGTGTGCTATATTTGCTCTGACTGTGAGCCTGCCTATTCAGTTCCTCATCAATCAGGGCCTTGTGGGTGAGACACAAAGACCATTAACAGCTTCAAACACAGTCATAGGTGTATGATCTCAATCTGGCTGTCTGGGAGTCAAATTAAGCAACAAAATCACAGAAAATTACACATACACACAACACATAGAATCAGAGATCAGGTTTCTTCTTTAAAAGATCTGCCAACACTGGGTTCACAGTCCCACAAAGCTACCAATTTGTAGAAGCTGACATATTCCAGTAACGTCTGGGTGACTGAGTATGCAACAGGTTGTACCCTGCCACTGCCTGGAACTCACTGGTCTGAAGAGCCTACCTAACCCAGGGGGGCATTAAGCATGAGACCTTATCACTCCTTATATATGTATAATGTGTGCATAACATTTGCATATATTTTATTTTGAACATGGAACTAATTGTTGCCAGTGTTGATTTTCATGCCTACACAGCCTAACTACCCCTCCCTCGTACCTTAAAATACTCCACTTCTTCTGCTTTGTGCTAAACCAAAAACCAGCAAACTAAATATGTAGAAGGAATAAGCACTGAAAGGGTCAATTGCGTCTGAGGCAGCCCAAGACTGTTTATGCTGGCATCATTTCTCCCTGAAGATTTTTCTTACTACTTTCTGGAATCATTCTAACGTAAGCATTTTTCTGGTTTTCAGATTCAAACACATTCTAGCGTAACCACCTGTGTATGCAATTGATTTGGTTTTAACTTTGAGCTTCATCTCTGAACCAGACCTGGCACCTGCAGAAGAAAATACCAGGGGCTAAAATAGAGCAAGCAAGGCCACAAAATAGTGTAATATCCTCCCACTGTGGTTCATAGGGGATGCTGTTTCAGGGTGTGTATTTCATCTCACGAGACTCCAGACAACAGAACTAGACAAAAGGAAAACATGTGATGGAGCACTATTTATACTGCAATCTTTCCAACATTTCAGAAGGGAATGGTTTACAGATGTATACCCTCCAGTGACATTTACACATCTATTGTTTTCTTAACCTCCTTCCCCATCCCATTACAAGATTCTTGGTGAAAAAGATTACAAACTTCCCCATGCTCTTCTATGATAAAGAACACATTTCCTCCTGATTACAAGGAAAGACATGATGAGCTGTACGATAGGCCAAGTGTTAATGTAAAATCAGCTTCAGAAAATGGAATACTTTTATGATTACTTAAGCATTTGTATTTCAAGCCATAAATTCTTCCCTGTCTGAAACAGACCACTTAACCCAGTCTTAGAACATCAAGCTGCTGATTTACACAGTATTCTGACAGGAAACCATCTACAGCAATGAATGCATGATAGGGAATTTCAACAGAAGCCCATCTGGACTTTTAGCTATTGAAGGCAATTTTTTTCTTAATAATCTATTAAAGCAAGATGTCGTAAAGATGAGTTACCATCTCTTGGTCATAAATTTCAGAAGAAACTATGAAGAGCCTCTAAGTTTTTCAACTTTTTTCCACCTCTTTTCAATGACTTAATTCATCAACACTTAACTTAGCATCTTTCTGCCTTATTATGACTCTCAAAGAGTTTAAGGTGCCATTAAGGTCACAGTTGTTGCCTTTGGGAAAGAATATCTGTCTCAGACACGTGCTTTCTATTAATTTAGGCCCCTGGATTCCTTCATGATGAAATATGTCTTCAAAAAGTCAGATTTCAGAGTTGCAGTTTTATTTTCATTTCAACATTATTTAAAAAAATAATCCTTTTCTTGTCAACCAATACTCCAATAATAAAAATAAAAGTCTGATTAGTTGGCAAATTTGGAATTTTTGGTGTTGAGAGGAATTATTTTAAATAACTAAAAAATAAGAGCATATGAAGACTTCTTTCTTTCTTCTAGCCCCTTCCTCATTCAACTCCTTCAAGTCTCTGTTAGCATTACCTTCTCAGAAAGGCTTTCCTTAATATTCCCTATTTTGTATTACAATCTTGCCCCACTCTCAGGTCTTCTGAATCCTCTCCCTGATTGATTTCATCCTGAAATACTATGTATTTAATTATTTATTTAATTTCTTGCCTTTCTGCACCTGTTAGAATGTGAGCTCCATGAGCACAGAGGTTTTTCCATTGGTTCCCCCACTTCTGTGTCCCCAGACCCTAGAAGAGTGCATGACACACAGAAGGTGTTGAGAAACATTTGTTGAATAAATGGATAGATAAGAGAAAGATGATTAGTTTGGTAAACAAAAAAAATAGTGATAACAGAACTAGATCAAGAATGGTGCATGACACATAGTAGGTGTCAAATAATCTTTTGTTAAATGAGAGATAAATAGATAAAAAAATAATAAAAGTTTGGGGAAAAAACACAGCTAAAGAACTTAAGTAAAGTAAAAGAGTGGGATAATTACATCCCCAATTTCTTTAAAATAATCATTTGAGATCATTAAGATGGGGTTATTAATCCTGGAGTTTTAAGAGAAATCTGCTAAAGATGAAAAGAAGAAAAATAGAAAATCAAATGAGAGACATGTTTTAATGTTAAAACAGTGTTTCAAAGCTGCATTTAAATATTTTAAATAAGATTGCCAAAAGTTTAATCACTGAAAATGAATAAGACTCTACAGTCAGTCATGTGCTGCTTAATAATGGAGATACGTTCCAAGAAATGAGTCATTAGGTGATTTTTTCTTTGTGTGAACACCATAGACTGCGCTTGCACAAAGCGCACTGCTTTGCACTGCATACTATTTTAAAGCCCAGGTTTTTTTAATAAGTAAAAAAAGTACATTCTAAAATAAGGATTAAAAGTAAAATAAATACATAAACCAGTAAGACAGTCATCATCATTATCAAGTATTAATGTACGGTACATAATTGCATGTGTTACACTTTTATACAACTGGCAGCGCAGTAGGTTTGTTTACATCAGCGTCACACTAACACATGAGTAACGCATTGCTCCACAATGTTATGACAGCTCTGACATTACCAGGCTACGGGAATTTTTTTCAGTTCCTTTACAATTTTATGGAACCACCCTGTATATTCGGTCTGTCATTGACTGCACCTTCCTTATGCAGCATGTGACTGTCCATTAGGATAAAAAAGGAAATGAAATCACCTATAGTTAATCTTTTAAATTCCATCTCTGTAAATATTTGGATGTACTAAATATATTTTTGGCATTTTCTATGAAGTTTACATAAAAATTTTAATAAGCGAGCAGGAAAAAGCTCATATGCTCCAATGGTTAATTTAATGTGTCAGCCTGACTGGGCTAAGGGGTGCCCAATAGCTGGTAAAACATTACTCCTGGGTGTGTCTGTGAGGCTGTTCTAGAAGATATTAGCATCTGAATCAGTAGACTGAGTAAAGGTCACTCTCACCTGCCAGGGTGGACATCATCCCAATCCATCTGAATGACTGAAACGAACAAAAAAGGTCAGAAAAGGGTGATTTCCTCTCTCCCTGCTGAAGCTAAGACATCCACCTCCTCCTTCCCTCAGACATCAGTGCTCAAGGTTCTAGAAGTGTCCGACTCAGACTGGGACTTCTACAATTGGCTCCTGATTCTCAGGCCCTCGGAACTCACACAGAACACACTTCTGCATTTCCTGGTTCTCCAGCTTGTACTTGGCAGTGGATCTTCTTGGACTCCATAACCACATAATATCTACATATCTATATACTATATATCTATATATCTATATACTATATATCTATATCTATACCTGTAACTATGCCTATATTTTATTTATCCTATTAGTTCTGTTTGCCTGGAGAACCCTGACTGACACATATTATGTACAATGTGTCTTTTTCTTAAAATAGATTATGGTCTTTGGATAGTCTTCCATGCATCCTGTAAACTTTTTGTTATTCCTTTGTGCCTAGGTGTACCTCAATTTTCCTAGGCAGTTCTTCTTGTTAAATTCAGTAAGCCCTCTTATTTGTGGGAATGCATTCCAAGATCCCCAGTGGATGCATAAAACTGCAGATAGTACCAAGTCCTTCATCTATATATTATATACATGTTATATACAATGTATATTATGTATAATATAATGTATATTATATATAACATATATACACGCATATATGTATACATATCATGTTTTTTCCTATAGGTATACACTTTTTCACTTAAAGGAAACACTGTATGGCTTTTCTCTGGCACACCTGAATTGCCAGCATCACTACTCTTGGTGTTTGAGGCCATTATGAAGTACAATAAGGGTTACTTGAACATAAGAACTGCAATACCATGACATTCGACCTGATAACCAAGAGAGCAACTAAGTGCTACCCAGCACATAGTGTACACAGTGTGGATATGCTGGACAAAGGGATGAGTCCAGGTGGGATGATGTGGGACAGCATGAGATTTCATCATGCTACTCAGAATACCATGCAATTGAAAACATATAAATTGTTATTTCTGGAATTTTCCACATAAGATTTTTGAACTACTTTATGACCACTCTACTAGACAATTCTTTGCCATATCTGTTATAGATTTCTTAAAGTCTTAAAATAAAACAAAAAATATTTAAATTTTTGATGCACACAACTATGCTTACTACCAAAATATTAAGCTGATTTGAACTCCCATTTGCAAAATTTGAGAATGCCCAGTCCCTTGCAGTATTTTAATCCTAATTTATATATATATATATATATATATATATATATATATATATATATATATATATAGAGAGAGAGAGAGAGAGAGAGAGAGAGACATTTTCATAGATAAAAAATAAAATGGAAATTTGGTTACATCAAGGTGGTAGAAAGATGGATATTCAGGGAGACCAAACAACACAATTTGGGATGAAATTATACAACAGTACATTTACTTTGCACTTGTCATTTGGTTACTTTAAATGTTAAATAGACCATCAATGTAAGCAGCCCCTCTAGACTGATTTGTAATCATAAACCATGTCAACTGTACTACAATAGTCTCGTGCACAGATAGATATTTTATGTAATAAACAGTCCTCTAATTTTCTACAGGTCATCTGGGCAATTTACAAACACTAATTCAGTCTCATGCTTTCCTGCTTTTCAAAACCTCTCTGCAGAACAAAGCATATAAAAGAGTGGAAGCATGCTAGGAGGGAAGAGAATTGTAAATTTAAGATAATCTCCAATCTTAACAGCAAACTGAATCTGCAAACAGAGGGTAGAGTTGTTTTTTTATCATGTAATGCTTATAAGCCTTGATATATAAGGAACTTGCTATAATGATTATTGGTAGTGACCAATTTAATGTAATAGAATCTGACTTATGATAACCATTAACCTGTTGGTGAGTTACCTTTCCTCCAGCAGTAAAACTCATCTTTGTATTAAATTTCTACTTCTCTTCAATTTTAGGGTCCCCTAAGTACATGTTCTTCCAAGTGGACCGGTATAATCAATATCAGTTGGAAATAGTAGAAGCATAATCTCTCAGAAACTAACCCAGATCTGAAAATCAGAATCTGCATTTTTGCCTAATCCCCACTGGTGAATGTGCATGTGGAATACTGGAAAGCTTGGAACATTAGTTTCTACTGAGAATGGAGTGCAAACATGGTCAAACTGCCAGGCTCTAGACTACTGGTATGCATGCCACATACACTGAGATGCCGATGTGGTCCATCTTCAGAAGGTAAAGAACAAAAAAGAATAGGGATCTGTAGAAAACATCTCACAAACAAGTTCATAAGGGAAACTGCCAAGCTAAAACTTTTCTGAAAATAAGAACAGCCCTGATTTAGATGGTCCATAAACTCATCATTATTTTTTTCTAAATACTTTGCATAAAAACATTAATTTAAAGTTAAATCCTAAAGCTTTTTTCTCCAAGTCAGTGATAGGACAAATGATCACCAGTTATTTTTCCCAGGCTTTCCAAAAATGAAACTATTTCCTTGAGGGTTTTTTTTTTCCCACTCATCTGTTGCTGGGTAACAAACCATCCCAAAGCATAGTGGCTTAAACTACAATTCATTAGTATCTTTCATGATTCTGCATGTTGACAGGGCTCAGCTGGGAAACTATTATTTGAGGCTGCCCAGGCAGCTGTGGTCAGATGGCAAGTGTGACCACAGCCATCCTGGTCGGACGTCTAAGATGGCTGACCATCATGGTGAGAGTTGTTGCGGGCTGGGGCTGACAGCTGGGAAGTTTGACTAGAGCACCCATACATGGGTTGCACATGTGGCTTGGTATGCTCAAAGTATGGCAGCTGCTTTTGGAGAGGCAGTGTCCCAAGACAAAATATTCCAAGGGACCCAGGTGAAAGCCACAAGCTTACATTTGAAGCTTCTGAGCCTCAGAAGCTTCAAACATAACTTCTGCGATGTTGCAGAAGTCCCACCAAGATCAAGGGATAGAGGAAATCAGTATCACCTCACAATAGGAGGAATAGTAAACATTTTAAGCCATCTTTAATCCACCACAAGATTTTTAAGTTAGAATAATTTTGACAAGTGCCATTCTCTGCCTACACAGCACACCCAGATCCACCACATGTTTAGCACCCTGGAAGGGTGCAAGAGAATTGGAGCCTTGCTCCTCCTACACAGGCCACTTACAAAAGCATCACTCCCTTATATCACGTTAGATGAAGCAGGCCTTTGTCTATGTATTGCTATATAAGAACTCGGAAGTGTTCTTCACCTTAAAAGATTTTTCCCTATGTGATGACAATCCTCAGTTTCACTCCTCCTAAGATCCATTCTCCACACTCCTCTGATCAAAATTTTGTGTCAGTAAAATCTCATCCAACAAGACAGAAGACTAGAAAACTCACGGGAGACTTTCTTCACTTGTGTGCCTGACAGGCTGTTGGTTTTGCTATGAGACATTTAAAAAGAAGTATTTCCTTTCTGAAAACTGTGATAGAGCCCATTAGTGGCCCTCACAGGCCCAAAATTGCTGTGACTAGTGAATTGGTGCAAACAGCTCTTTGGGCAGACTATTATGTTGCTAGACTATTTGGCAATAAGGGGATGTTAAACACTATTTTGTGGACCACCTCACAGATAGAAGATCATGTAACAAAATACTGAGTAGTGACGTCAGCAAAGGGCAGAATATGAGGTCCTCAGTTCATATAGCCTCTCAGCAACAATAATTTGGCAGCTGTCAATGGACTAAAGTGCCTCTGTGAAAGCTGTGAATTCCAGGCAGTAGAATCTGAAACCCCAGTGGAGCCTAACACCAAGGAGGGCCATTTTGAGAAACCAGGACCATGCCTAAGCGGCTGACTTACCGACTGTGATCCCAGCTACAGGCCAGGAAACAGCTGCATCACACAGTGCACTTGGCTACATTTTCATTTCATTCATTGTATTCTTCAGATCTAGAATTTCTGGGGGTTTTCTTCCTTTTTTTTTTTTTTTTTTTTTTTTGAACTTCTGCCTCTTTGTTAAACTTCTAATTTTGCTTGTGAATTATTTTCTTGATTTTGTTGAACTGTTGTTCAGTGTTTTCTTGTAGTTCATTGAGCTTCCTTAAAGCAGCTATTTTGAATTCTTATCAGGTAAATTGCAGATCTCATGTCTTTTGGGTCCATGACTAGAAGATTACTGTATTTCTTTTGTGGTATTGTTTCCTTGATTTTTCATGTTCTTTAAAATCTTGCTTTACTGTCTTAGTATCTGAAGAAGCAGTCACCTCTCCTGGTCTTTACTGACTGACTTTGAGAGAGAAATAACTTCCATCAACGCTGCTAGGTATCCTGAGGCTTTCTCAGACTTTCTGTGGATATGCCTACCTCATACTTCTTTCACACTCTGTGGCAGAATTCTTTAGTTTCTGTGCTTTCTCTTGATCCTACAACATACCAGGCCAGGTGCTGACAACCACCCTTTTGCTTTCCCAGGGACTGTGCTAAAGCTCATGTTTGTGGTCTCTCCTGCAGATTTGAGTCAGCTTTCTGCACATGTTCAATAGTCATCTGCCAAAGTTGGGAGCATGCATGGTGGGGGGTGGAGGGCAGGTTGTGGGGGGGAGGTGAAGGGAGTATGTCAGTGAGACCAGCAGAATGCTAAGAGTGCCTTGGAAGAACTGGAGTATCTATGGACAAGGTGTCTGCAGTGGGTTGCTGGAGAGCTTCTTGATGGAGTTCGTGACCTGTTTGGTAGCATCCGTGTCCCTGCAAGAGTCCTATGTGCCACTTTCCCAGCCTCTTCCCACACCTCAGTCATGTAGCTCACCACTCAATACTCAGGATGGAGCCAGGGAGAAATGAGCCTCTTTGGCAGCATCCTGCACAGCTGGGGAAGCCATGTGCTCACTCACATGCTCTCACTTACCACCATGGGAGAAATCAGAGGTCAAGATGGTCTCTCTTGGCCCTGAGCAGTGCCATCTTGGGGAAGGTGTAATATAGGTAAAGCCAAACTGTTCCTCTTCCCCTCTCCAACATATATAACTCATATATTTTTTTTCACTCCAGTACTGTGCTGGAGCTTCTCTGCCGGAAACCTGGACTTCCACAAAGGCTTTCTCATCCACAGATGATTGTCTAAGACAATTGTTCTCCATGGGCACTGGACCATGGCTGAGAGTGGCTAGAACTGGTTCTCAGTGTCCACAGCCCACCTTGAGGTCTATATGCCTATTACACAAAGCACTTGTGGGTGAGAGACTTTTCCTAGGTCCCTTAGCATGAGGTAGTGGATCTCACAAAGGCATGTTTTTTTGTCCATGGATGAATGCCAAATTGTTGCTGTTGGGGGGGGAGGGGATGTAAGTGAGTGACATCTTCAGCATCTTGCTGATGTCAGTCCCAAGTAAAACCAGATGTTTTTAGGTCTACTCCTTCGTGAGTTGGTAATGGCAATACCATCTTTGTAGGGTTGTTATAAAAAGATCATTGCATAGGATTCTAGGGAAGCCTAGGAAAAAGCAGAGACACTCTGCTGGAGTTAAAAGCCTGGAGCTCTGAGTTAGCACTTAGGGAAAGGACACCTAGTAGAACTACACACCCCACATTGTACTATGATGTGAGAATGAAATAGTTTATTGTAATAGCCATTGTAATGTGAGAATTGTTTGTTAGAGCAAGTAGCGTTAATAACCACAGAAAGACTATTCTTCATATTATATAACGTATATTGTCTATATTTTTATCTAGTGAAATAATTAAATTAAATATGAATGAAATGCAATGAATTCATCAACCAAACTACTTTAATTTAGGAGCTCAAATTAACCAGGAAATATTTTCTAAATGGCAATTTATTTACTTTTCTTTTCATTGCAAGAAATTGCACATATATTATAGCATATTTATAAGGCACATTACTCCACCCATTTTCAAGTATCGCCATCTCACCTGTTTACATTTAACTTTAAATGATACATAAAATACCTGAAGCTAAAGAGGTCAAGAATTTTCAGGCTTTCTAACCATGTCCCTCCCTTTGTTTGGATATGAAAAGCTACAATGAAATATGTAAGTAAAAGTTATTCCTCCTCCAAGTCCTCTCGCTTCTTGCCCCAGATTATTTCAAGTACTTCTTGGCTAAATGCAACCAATAGTTAATTTATTAAGCCACTATTATTATTCTCACTATTAATATATAAAAGACATGCACAGTAAATAATCATACTCTAACTATTTATTATTATTGTTCCTTGCACAGAAGATGTTTTAAGAATCTGTTTTAGTTATGGTTAACAAAATGAAACCACAGAAGTGTTCATGTTGTAATCACAGATGAAAATAGTATATGGAAGGCCAGCATAATTAGAATTAACGCTATTTTGAAAAATATATTTTGTGGTTAAATAATCTCAATATTGGGTCCACTTTAACATGGAAGTTCAAAGGGAAAAGCATACATTTCCCACTCAATTTGTTTGGCAAATTCTGTATTCACAGATGGTACAGATGTTTCGGCATTCTAAGCTAAAGCATCTCTATTTATGATTTTGTCTTGGAAGTCTCTTTCATGGTAAGACCACATTTTGTATACTTCCGATGATGGACATATGATCTCAGCTTAGCCAAGGCAAGGGGCAGGCCACATAAAACATCATCAAGGTTGTAAGCTGCTGCCACCAAGAAGTTGGAAAAGATAATTTTATAGACCATGAAGAAAACTGGGACCCAGATTAACTAACCAAGCATTCAGTGAACAGAAAAATAAGTATGTAACACTCACACAGAGCCAATATGTGGCTCAAAAAAACTTACTGACATGGGACAATGGGATAGGAATTTCATGTTTAAACCATTTTTTATCAAGAGGGAAATAAGAAGGTTAGGGAAGAATTAACCTGTCTTTGGGAGAAAACATTTTAAACAATAAATTTACAATTTCATTAAGTGGCCATGATTTGTGTAACATTGCCAAAATCCTTACTACTTCCCCTTCCTTTAAAGACATTCCCAGAGAGAGATAAGATGGCAGCACGGTAAGAGGATGCATATCCCTCTTCCCCCTTCACACAGGTGAAAAACCTGGCCGATTTACAGCAGAGCACAGCAAACAGACAGAAATACAGCATATTTGAAAACAGGAGATTGAAAATTGCAGTGGATATTGAAAAACCAGACAGTAAGGAGAGTACTCCAGCAGCGTGGAGTTAGGGCAGAGGCTGAGATCCCAGGCCAGTGCTGGCCATAAGACTCTAGGGAGGGAGCTGGGTCAACCGCTCCCTGATCAGCCAAACAAGGTCTTGGCAGCACCGGGATAAACCTGGTTGCTTGAAATCTCACAGAGAGGAGTTAAGATCTCATAGCCCTGGAAGGACTGAGCATTGGAGCTCGCACTTCTGTCCATGCCAACGCGCCATTGGGAACAGCTGCACGGGGATCTGTTGACACCAGTGCACCACTGATACGGTCTCTCGGCCCCCACTCGCCAACCAACAGGGAGCTCTCTTGGCACCCTTGCGCCATTGGGGACCTGAGTGGGCTGCTGGGAGATCTTAGACACCAGTGTGCAACCTGTGTGGGGGTCGATCCGTGCTTGCAGGACAGTTGGCACCTGTTCATGGAAGGCTGAAAGATCATTAGCGCTTGCGCGTGTACCACCACAGTAAGCACCTGCCACCTCAGAAGATACACCTGAGGCTCTGTGCAGAGAGGCTCTGGGCTAGCTCTGAGGACAGTAGGCCAAAGATAACTGAGTGCTAAACAGGAAGAAAAACAATACAGTCACCCCTCGGCCACTGCAGTCATCAAGGCCAGAAAAACCAGCGTGGCAAGATTGATAACAGCAAGAGCAGGCAGTTTTGGTGTTTTGTTTTAGTTTTTTTTTTTTTTTGGGGGGGGGTGCTTTTTTCCCCCTTTTTTATTAATAATTTTTCATTATTTTGATCTTTTTTACCCCTCGGCTCCTTTTGATTCTCATTACTTCTTTCTTGTTTTATTCCTTCTTCCTTTCTTTC
>PVKU01005203.1:39059-83330 GCA_004027475.1 Anoura caudifer
AAAAAAAAAAAAAAAAAAAAAAAAAAAAAAAACAAACAAACAAAACCCTGGAACTGTGGAAAGATCAGAGTTGGTCCCAAAGAGGGGGCATTTCAACAGCTGAGAGACTAGAAGATGTGAACACAAGGTACCCAAAGGAGACAGCATCACTGAATCTCACAGGCATTCTACCACAGAAGTTCACACCATAAACACAGGGAACCAGAACAAATCAATTTAAGAAACTGAGCCTAACAAGAAGAGCCTCACAAACAATGGGAAGACAAAGAAACAATCCCCAAATGAAAGAAAAAGAGGAAGCCCCAGAAAGAATGTTAAATGAAATGGAGGCAACTCAACTATCAGATTTTGAGTTCAAAGCAATGGTTGTTGGGAAGCTCCAAGAGCTGTCAATGAGCTACCAGACACTACAGGGAAGCTACGATGAACTCACTGCAAACTATATCAACATGAAAAAGGAAATAGAAACTATCAACAAGGGCCAAGAGAAAATGAAAAATACAATTTCTGAACTGAAGAACACAAAGAAAGGAATGAAAAGCAGAATTGATGAAACAGAAGATTGGATCAGTAAGTTGGAGGACCAAGTAAAAAAAAAAAAATCCAGAAAGAGCAAGAAAAGAAAAAGAGGCTCAGAAAAAATGAAGAGGGATTAAGAGAAATGCAAGACAATATGAAATGTAATAATATCCATATAATAGGGATACCAGAGGGAGAAGAAGAAAAGCAAGGGAAAGAAAACCTATTTGAAAAACTAAGGATGGAAAACTTCCCTAATTTGATGAGAGAAAAAGTCACACAAATCCAGGAATCTCAGAGAGTCCCAATTAATCCCTAGGAACCCAAAGAGGCCCACTTTAAGGCACATCATAATTAAAATGGCAAAATTCCAAGACAAAGAGAAAATCTTAAAGGCAGCAAGGGAGAAAAAGGAAGTAACATACAAGGGAGCTCCGATTAGGTTAGCATCTGACTTCTCAATGGAAACACTCCAAGCCAGAAGAAAATGGCAAGAAATATTCCAAGTAATGAGAACCAAAGGCCTGCAAAAAAGACTACTTTACCCAGCAAGGCTTTCAATCAAGATAGAAGGCCAAATAAGGAGCTTCCCAGACTAAAGAAGTCACAAAGAATACACCTCTACCAAACCAGCTCTGCAAGAGATACTAAAGGGCCTGCTTTAAGAAAAGGAAGGAAAGGAGAAAGAGAGGGAGAGGAACACAGGAACAAAAATGGCCATGAATTAGTACCTATCAATAATAACCTTAAATGTAAATGGATTAAATGCTCCAATCAAAAGGCATAGAATAGCTGAATGGATAAGAAAGCATGACCCACACATATGCTGCCTACAAGAGACCCACCTAAGGACAAAAGAGCTACATAGACTCAAAGTGAAGGGCTGGAAACAAATTTTCCAAGCAAATGGACAGGAAAAAAAAAAGCCAGGGGAGCAATACTCATATCAGACAAAACAGACTTCAAAAGAAGAGCCATAAAGAGAGACACAGAAGGTCACTTCATAATACTCAAGGGAAGAATCCAGCAAGAAGACACAAACATTGTAAATATATATGCACCCAACATAGGAGCACCTAAATACATTAAGAAAATCTTAGAGGACTTCAAGAAAGATATTGACAGCAACACAATTATAGTAGGGGATTTTAACACCCCACTGTCAAAAATGGACTGATTTTCTAAACAAAATATCAACAAAGATATGTGGCATTGAACAACACTCTAGATGAAATGGACTTAACTGATATATATAGAGCCCTTCATCCCAAAGAAACTAAATACACATTCTTTTCAAATGCACAAGAAACATTCTCAAAGATAGACCACATGATAGGACATAAAACTAACCTCAACAAATTCAAGAAAATTGAAACCATACCAAGCATTTTCTCTGACCACAAGGAACTGAAACTAGAAACCAACCCCAAGGGGAAAAACACAAAGTCCTCAAAATCATGGAGATTGAATAGCATGTTATTAAACAATGAATGGGTGAAGAATGAAATTAGGGAGGAAATAAAAAAGTTTCTTGAAACAAATGAAAATGAACTCACAACGACCCAAAACTTATGGGACACAGGAAAGGCAGTCCTCAGAGGAAAGTTCATAGTGATACAGCCTACCTAAAAAAAAATAGAAACATCTCAAACAATTTAACTCTGCACCTACAAGAACTCGAGGAACAACAACAAAGACAACCCAGAGCAAGTAGAAGGAAGGAAATAACCAAGATTAGAGTAGAATTAAATGACATAGAGACTAAAAGCACAATTCTAAGGATCAATGAATCCAGGAGCTGGTTCTTTGAAAAGATAAACAAAATTGACAAGCCTTTAAGCAAGCTCGTCAAAAAAAAAGAGAGAGGACCCAAATAAACACAATCAGAAATGAAAGAGGAGAGATTACAACTGACACCACAGAAATGCAAAGGATTGTAAGAAATTACTATGAAGAACTGTAAGCCAAGAAATTAGAAAACCTAGGTGAAATGCACAAGTTTCTAGAAAAATATAATCTCCCAAAACTCAATGAAGAAAAAGCAGAAAGCCTGAACTGACCAATAACAGCAGATGAAATAGAACCAGTAATCAAAAAACTCCCGACACACAAAAGCCCAGGACCAGATGGTTTCACAGGAGAATTTTACAAAGCATTTAAGGAAGAGCTAACCCCTATCCTTCACAAACTTTTCAAAAGAATCCAAAATGATGGAAGAATTCCAAACTCTTTTTATGAAGCCAGCATCATTCTAATCCCCAAACCAGATAAAGACATAACAAGGAAAGAAAACTTCAGGCCCATATCACCAATGAACATAGATTCTAAAATCCTCAACAAAATATTGGCAAACTGCATCCAACAATACATTAAAAAGATCATACACCATGACCAAGTGGGATTCATCCCAGGGATGCAAGGATGGTTCAACATTTACAAATAAGTAAATGTAATACATCACATAAACAAAAGCAAAGACAAAAATCACATGATCATATCAATAGATGCAGAAAAAGCATTTGATAAGGTACAGCACCCATTTATGATAAAAACACTCAGCAAAGTGGGAATAGAGGGAGCATTCCTCAACATAATAAAGGCAATATATGAGGGACCTACAGCCAACATCATACTCAATGGGCAAAAACTAAATTCTTTTCCACTAAGATCAGGAATAAGACAAGGTTGTCCACTTTCACCACTTCTATTCAATATACTATTGGAAGTATTGGCCACAGTGATTAGACAAGAAAAGGAAATAAAAGGCATCCAAATTGGAAAGGAGGAAACAAAACTATCGTTATTTGCAGATGATATGATAGTGTAGGTAGAAAATCCTATACACTCAGCCAAAAAGCTGCTCGACCTAGTAAATGAATTTGGCCAAACAGCAGAATACAAAGTCAATATCCAGAAATCAAAGGTATTTCTGTATACCAACCATGAAACAGAAGCAGAAATCAAGAAAAAATTCCCATTCGATATAGCAAAAAGAAAAATAAAATACCAAGGAATAAACCTAACCAAGGAGGTAGAAGACCTGTATGCAGAAAACTACACAACACTGAAGAAAGAAATCAAGGAAGACACAAACAAATGGAAACATATACCATGTTCATGGATAGGAAGAATTAACATCATCAAAATGTCCATACTACCCAAAGCAATTTACAGATTCAATGCAATACCTATTAAATTACCAATAGCATATTTCACAGACATAGAACAAATACTTCAAAAATTTATATGGAGCCATAAACAACCTCAAATAGCTGCAGCAATTTTGAGAAAGAAGAGCAAAGTAGGAGGGATCACAATACCTGACACCAAACTGTATTACAAGGCCACTGTAGTCAAAACAGCCTGGTACTGGCACAAAAACAGGAACATGGACCAGTGGAATAGAATAGAGAGCCCAGAAGTAAACCCAATTCTCTATGGCCAATTAATATTTGACAAAGGAGGCAGCAACATAAAATGGAGTAAAAGTAGCCTCTTCAACAAGTGGTGTTGGGAGAACTGGACAGCTACATGCAAAAAAATGAAACTTGAACACCAACTTACACCATACACAAAAATAAATTCGAGATGGATGAAAGATTTAAATATAACCCATGACACCATTAAAGTCCTAGAGGAGAACATAGGCAGGAAAATCTCAGACATTTCATGCAGCAACATTTTTACTGATATGTCCCCTAAAGCAAGGGACATAAAGGAAAGAATAAACAAATGGGATCTCATCAAAATACAAAGCTTCTTCACGGCTAAAGAAAACAGTATTAAAATAAAAAGAGAACCAACTGTATGGGAAAATATATTCACCAATGATACCTCAGACAAGGGTTTAATCTCCAAAATATATAAAGAACTTACATGACTCCACTCTAAAAAGACAAGCAACCCAATTAAAAAATGGGCAAAGGACTTGAACAGACACTTCTCCAAGGAGGACATACAGAAGATCCAGAAACACATGAAAAGATACTCAATATTGCTAGCTATCAGAGAGATGCAAATTAAAACCACAATGAGATACAACTTCACACCAGTCAGAATGGTCAGTCAGTCTTCATCATAAAGAAAGCAACAAACAACAAGTGTTGGAGAGGTGGTGGAGAAAAGGGGACCCTAGTGTACTGTTGGTGGGACTGCAGACTGGTACAACCACTATGGAAAGCAGTATAAAATTTTCTAAGAAAACTAAAAATGGACCTACCTTTTGACCCAGCAATTCCACTGCTAGGATTATACCCTAGAAACCCTGAAACACCAATCCAAAAGAACCTATGTACCCCAATGTTCATAGCAGCACAATTTACAATAGCCTAGTGTTGGAAGCAACCCAGCTGCCCATCAGTAAATGAATGGATCTAGAAACTATGGTACATTTACACAATGGAATTCTATGCAACAGAAAGAAAGAAGGAGCTCCTATCCTTAGCAACAGCATGGATGAAACTGGAGAGCATTATGCTAAGGGAAATAAGCCAGGAGGTGAAAGACAAACACCATATGATCTCACCTTTAACAGGAACCTAATCAACAGAGCAAACAAACAAGCATAATATAATCAAAGACACTGAAATTGAGAACAAGAGAGGGAAGGGATAGGAATTTCAAGGGAAAAGGGGAAGGGTTTAGAGCAACAAGTATGAAAGACACATGGACAAAAGCTAGGGGAGGTGGAAATGGGAGGGAGCTGGGGAGGGCTGGGGCGGTGGGCTGGGATGGGAGTAGAAGACACAAAACTGTATAAGAATAACAATTAAAACAAAAAATGAAAAAAATTTCAAAAATATTAAAAAAAATAAAGACATTCCCCCTTGCACCAAGGACAAACACCTTGTTAAAACAGCATAAAAGATGATAAATGTTTATTTTGTATTTTCACGTATTTGAGTAACAAATTTAAAGATGGATTTGGTGGAAATGCTTGAACCAAAATATTGAAATTATTCACCAAGAAAAAAAATCTTCAGATCTTATTATACAGATGTAAACATTCTTAGAAAATTTGCATTGAAAAGGAAAACAGAAGGATTGAGAAATTCACCAACCCTGACATAACTTGCAAATCAATCTTAGTTAATATGAATCCTTCTGCGAAGAACCTAATATAAAAAATTACTAGTTAGAATACAGAGATTTCATCTTTCCGTGTTAGAGTAACCAGAACTGAACTTGTTCTCCTTGCAGAAACAACTAGAATATGAAAGACAACACAAATGAGACTGTGTTGGGACACTGAATAACTGTGCGAGACTGTGATGTAAGATAGAAGGTAAAACAAAGGAGTCCTACAATCCATGTGTTTTGTTTTGGGCGGATTTTGTTGTTTTCTTTGTTTTGTTCTGAAGGTGTGCCACAGACTGTGGCACAGCCAGGGGGAGTGGCAGGAGAGCTGGCAGGTTCTACTGAGAAGAGAAGATAGAGATCAGATTTCAGATATGAAGGCAGCTTGATTTTGTGGGGCAAAATACTACAGATGAAGGAGCTGCTCTGAGAAGAGTTCCAGAAATCAATATATAGGGTCTTTTTTAGCCTGCTTCTAAATACTAAGACCCAAGTTAATAGGATGAAATGTCCCGATGCTGGGTGAAGAATTCTCAAAAAGATTAAACTTGAACCATTCCAACAGTGCAGACAAGGCTGGTGGATATTTAAATTCTATCCAGCAGAAGTGCAGTGACTTCAATGAGTACAGGAAACATCCAGTACAGAATCTACAAGAGTTAACCTTAGTAGTAAGGCTAAAGCAGCACCATGATAAATGTATAGACATGCTTTAACAAACTTTAAAACAAGTATGGAGAGAAGTGAATTGACTAACAAGTTACTTAACTTCCTGCCAAAACGAAGTTCAACAACTTCAAGGTAAACAACAAAAACCAGACTCAAAATAATTACTTTCACAAAGTCTATGATTAAATCAAAATGATGTGACATATAAAGAAGAAACTATAACACATAACCAGAAGAGAAATCTGTTAATAGAAATAGTAGAAATAAAGATGACAGTGTTAAGAGACAAAGGTTTTTTAAAAGCTATTATAAACAAGCTCAAAGATCTAGAGGTTGAAAGAAACAGATGACATGAAAACAAACCAAATGAAACTTCTAAAAATGGTCATTTTTTTTTAATCGAAAAGTGAAGTTAACAGAAATTAGACACTGAAAAAGGAAGTAAATTTTAAGACATAGTCATAGTGTCACTGAACAGCAAGTGGGGTCCTGCTGCCTGCCACCACCCCTTAGGCAGAATTCCAGAGGCAAAACTTAGTGATAAAGGAGAGGAGTCTTTATCCAAAAGCTACTCACTTTTGGAATAACAGCTTTCCACCTGCATTAGTCACTTAAGCCTATCAAATAAGGCTAAAGTCTTTAACTCTTTAGTTACAGCTTTAATCACTTAAACCAGGGGTCCCTAGACCCTGTTAGGAACCAGGCGCAAATGAAGCTCATCTGAGCTCTGCCTCCTGTCTCTGTCCTGTCCCAGTCCTGGTACCCTTGTCCACAGCAGGAGGTAAGCAACTGGCAAGAGGCTGAGTACTGTCTGCCTCCTGTCCCCACCCAAACTCACTTGAGCTCTGCATCCACTGCCGTCCCCCACCCTCGCCTTGTGTCCATGGAAAAATTGTCTTCCACAAAACCGTCCCTGGTGCCAAAAAGGCTGGGGATTGCTGATTTAAACCTGTCAATTATGACTAAACTCTTTAATACATGAGTTCTATCATTTCCCCTCTTAGTTTTTAGTTATCTTATTTCTATAGGCTTAGTTTACAAACTAAAACAACATAAGATACAAAAGCTACACAATTTTGGAAGAATGGCAGGCTTCTGCCTCAGAGCCAATCCCCTGCAGAATACCCAAAGCAGAATAACCCCGCCACCCTCTGCCAGGCCAGCCTGATCCTATGCTGTGCCTGAAGTTCCTTCCCATCCAAACTACCTTCTGTTAGGAAACAGGCAGCTGCAGCAGGATCACCCAGGCATCCCCAAGGAAGAAAAGCCTGAGAGCCAGTGTCTGTCCTCTTTTTATTTTAAATCTTCTGGCCCATAATTCCCTGCACTCTGGAGGCATTCAGCTTCCCAGCCAATCCCATCCTATTGTTTACCATTTCTTCAGGCAACCTCCTCCTATGGCCCCTCCCTATTCCTTCCCAGTGATCTGATTGGATCTCTCTATATCAATAGAAGCCATCTAACATAAAGTAAAACAGAGCAAAAAACAAACAAAATGAAGAGAGCCTCAGTGACTTATGATGCAATTTCAAGAACTCTAATATACATATAATTGGAGTTGTATTTGTTTCCTATTGTTCCTGTAAAAAATTAAACAATGGCTTAAAATTATCTTATATACTTTTAGAGGTCAGAAGTCAGAAATTGGTTGTTTGGCCTATAAAAAGGCAAGGCAGATGCAGAGCTGCATTCCTTTTTGGAGACTCTAGAGAAGAAGCCATTTCCTTGTCTTTTCCAGCTTCTGTGGACCACCTGAAATCCCTGGCTGGAGTCCAGTCATCTTTCTTCAAGTAAATCACTCCACCTTCTGCTCCCCGTATCACATCACCTTTTCACTCTGACCCTCCTTTCTCCCTCTTACACAAATCTTTTTATTTTACTAGACCTATCCAGATAATCCAGAGCCATTTCCCATCTTAAAATATTTAACTTAATCACATCTGCAAATGTGAGATTAAAGTTATCTTCCAGCGACACACACCAGGTTCCAGGTATTAGGGCATGGGCATCTCAGCTAGGGGTTCAGGGGGTGGGGGTGGGAGGGAGGTGAGGTGGTATTATTCAGCCTACCATAGAGCTCAGGATTATCTAAGCAAATGGACAGGTGGGGGGAAAATAGCTGGCAATTTTCTAAATTTGATAAAAAATATAAACTCATAAATCCAAGAAGGACAATGAACCAAACAGGATAAACTATATCAAGAAGCATGATCACCAAATTTCTGAAAACCAGTGACAAGGAGGAAATCTCAAAAGCAGGCAGAAGTTAGGAAGAGTGTGTGAGGAGGGAAGGCACATTACTTATAGGGACACAAAGATTAGAATTTCCCATCTTTTTGTCAGAAATAATGCAAACCATAACACAAAAGAATAACATTGAAAGAAAAAAATGTTTCTACTATGTAAAAATGTCTTTACCCCTTGCAAGAGCCTTTTAAAAATAAAAATAAAGTTGTTTTCAACATATTAACGCTGAGAAGCTTGTGATTCTATCTTGTATTTATTTGTTTGTTTTGTTTTTACAGCAAAACTGCATGATAAGATTAATTAAAGGATACTCTACAGACAAAAGGAAAATCGAATCAGTTAGTATCTCAAATCCAGTCAAAGAAATAAAGTAAGCAAACAAGAGTAAACATTTTTTTCTTTGTGTTTTAATGTCAATAAAAAAGCATTAATTGTTTAAGGCAGTAGTCAGCAAACTCAGGCTAAAATTAGCTTCTGCCTCTTTTTGTAAATAAAGTTTTATTGAAACACAGCCACATTCATTTGTTTACATATTGTCTGTGACTGCTTTCTTATCACAATGGTAGAATTCGGTAGTTTTGAAATTCTGATGAGGGTATTATGGCCTTCACTGCCTAAAATATTTACTACCTAGTTCTTCAGGACAAAAAAAAAGCTGACCCCTAGTTTAAGAAAAAAATGGTAATAATCCATCGTGGAATTCAAAATATATGTAAAATTAAAATTTATGTCAGGTTATACAAAGAACAAGAGAGAAGAAATGGAAGTCTTTATAAGGTTCTTACATTACACTTGAAATCATACAATATAATGTTATTTGAAGGTAGACTTAAATAGGGTTGCATATTGTATATCCTAGAAAACTATCACAAAAACAGAACAAAGATGTATAGCAAATAAGCCAGTAGTGGAGATAAAATGGAATCTGAAACTTACTAATTGGGTAAGTTCACGTACCCAATTACAGAGATTCAAATGCATGAAGCAAAAATGAACAGAACTAAAAAGAAAATAAAAGTAACCCACAAATATTAGTAATTGCCAGAAGAAAAAGCATACAAAAAATGGTAAGAATATTGCACATACAAATATTTGCAACTAGGGTAACTAAATTGATATTTAAAAAGCACTCTACCCAACAAGAATACACGATTTTTTTTAAGTGTAAATGGGACATTAATGAAGATAAACCACATGCCAGGTCAGGTACAAGTCCCAATAAATTCAAAAGAATTTAAATCATGCAGAATCTATACCTATGCTATGCTTATGCTATGCTGCATCAGGACACTTAAAACAAATGTATTAAAGTATGCAACCATTAAAGTAAGTTCTAGATAATAAATACCATATGGAGTTTGGAGGGTTTAGGGGGAGAAAACACTGAATATTAGCCCTTAAAATTAACCTTAACTAATAATCTCATTCATTTAATTAGTAAGTGCTTACAATATTGAGTAGAAATATTTAATCCATTTTTAAAAGCCTGGAATTATGTAAGTTATTTAAGTTTTCCCTTTATTTTGATGAACTGGTAGAAATATGTCCTTGGTAAACTGCCTCCTGATACAGCAACAAACACTCAAGTAACCAGTCAGCAGCTTGTATTTTTGCCAGATGTAATACAGCCTAAATGTATTTATTATAAACACAGACAGAACTACCAGCGACAATTGCAGTTCAATTATTTTATAACATACAGACATTGCTGCAAATGCAGTTGGATCTTGAGAACCATATTATTCTGTCAGGAACTATGTTATGTGGAGAATATAAGTCCATCAGCAAATTATTCACATGTGTTCTTTTTCTCTCCCTCTGTGTTTCTCTCTCTATACTGTCTGTGGATATCTTAGGGCATGGACACCTTAGCCCAAAGAAGACACACACACATATATGTGCATAAGGTTTATAATATATGCATCTGTATATGTGTGTATGTACATAATTTCATAAAAATAAACATATTTAGAGAAAATAAAGATATTTAGAGGAAATAAAAATTTATTCTAAATGATTAAGTCTTAGAGAGTCTAAAGGAGTTTTACTTAAGGAATTGCAAAGTTTAAAGAAAGAAAATAAAATCAAACCCAGTTCTTTTATAAAGCAATATAAACAGGTGTTTTTATCAGAATAAAAACATTTATGTGAATTATTTAGACTAATAATTCTGGTCCAAAAGTCTAAGCAGACACAAAGTATTAGAGAAAGAAAGGAGAATCCAGGCTCAAACTTGAACACACCATGATGGCATCAATTAAAAAACCTAAAGGTTAGAATTAATACTAATGAATCATCTTATCTACCTCCTGCATCAAGGAGTGGTCACACTCAAACCTAACAGAAAAAAGTGTACCAACCTTAATAATGAACCTAAATTCTACAACATGTTAATTTGGATTCAAGCAAAATCATACTCAACAAAATTTTTTTGTGTCCTCTTATATGTTTTCTTATATACAGAAATCACGTATAAGAGAGTTTGTCCACCTTCCTTTTCAAGTCTCGCATACCTTCACCAATGTGTAATCTCAGTTGCTCAACTTTTACAAGAATTATGGTCTCCATAGCTGTTCAGGTGTCATTAAACAAGACAGTCAAGAGATGAAGAATGTGAGCTGCCTGGATTCAAATCTCAGCTCTCACCTCTCAGCTGTGTGACTTTAAGCAAGTTATTTTATCTTTCTGTGCTTCAGTTTAAATGAGGATGCTGTAGAGATAGTATAAGGATTAAATTGCATTATGTTTGTAAAGTTCTCAAAACAGCAGCTAGCATGTATTAAGTCCTACACAGTATTTCTTCAAAAAAATTTTTTTAAATCATTCAGGTAGATTCTCATTTTTAGAACTTATGGAATGATCTTTTCTGTCCTCTTCTCTCCCTTGGGAAAAAAAATCTATTTTAAGATGAGCCTTAAAATAGGAAAACTCCAATAATCATAATGAAAGTTTATTCTTATAGGAACCATGGCAAAATAATTTCTAAAGACTATAGAGGAAAAACAACATAGACTTTTTTCATCAAAGAAAAATGTGAAGGGTTTCTCCACCACCTTAACCAAGAAGTCAGATATTGCAGTTTTAACCAAAAGACTTAGGTGGTTTGGGTTCTAAGATTACATAACCATCAACTGACAGCATTTCCTGTCCTAGTTTACAGACATGAATGAAAGTCACCTACCTACATATACATACATACTTAAAATATCACCCTATTATCTGATGTTTTAAAGTGAGAATTCTGTTTCTTGTGTAAGTTTTATGTAACTTTTTACACTTCAATGAAGGTCCATATAACAAATATTTTCAGTTTTCTTTTTTAAATTTTCTTATTTTTCTTTTTTCTTTTTTTGTAATTATTTTATTGTTGTTCAATTACAGTTGTCTGTATTTTCTCCCCACCCCTCTCCTCCACCCCCTCCAAACCTCCCTCCCTCCCTTGCTTCCCCCCTCCCCCTTGGTTTTGTCCATGTGTCCTTTACAGTAGTTCCTGAAAACCCTTCTCCCCTCTGGCTATTGTTAGATTGTTCTTATTTTCAATGACTCTGGTTATATTTCACTTGATTTTTTCTTTAAGAAATAAACATGCAATACAGTAATAGTAAGACAAATGTTTAAGGCAAGTTGGAGGAAAAAAATTCTTAAAAATCCAAATGAATAGAAGAAAAAAAAATTAAGCCAAATGTCCCTTTGAGAGTAAGCCATTATAACAGTGGTCATTTCAAGACATGTCACCGGATGGCCATATAACAAATATAGGAGGACTTTGTAATGATCATTTTAGGAATACCTATACCGCAGGAATTTTGGGAGTGCTTCCTATGAAATACTGACTCTTAAAAGTTGAATTGTTAGGAAATCACATATCATAGAGGTCAGTTATATTGAGTTGATGTGAAATAAAACACTTACATGAGAACATCCTTTACCACCATCCATTTCTCATGCACAGACATAAAACATTTGAATTTAGAAACACATTGTGGAATGTGCTCAGCAAGTCTCTTTTTCCTTTGAATACTGATCCTTCCATCTTCTTCCCAGTTGGGTCATTGAGACATCATTTTCCTATTTTGTACAGCGGAACCTCAGTTCTCAAACTTAATTCATTCAGGATGGCTGTTTGAGAAGTGATTGGTTCAAAAATCGAATCATTTTTTCCCATTAGAAATAACGTAAATTGAATTAATCCCTTGCAGATCCTCAAATGATTCTCTGTTGTAACCTTTCTTATACATAGTACATGCCCAATGAACTGTTTTAATCTACAAATAAACATTTTTTTAAAAAGGACATGAAATGTAAATGAAACTAACAAAAAGGAAATGTACAGTAAAAAATGAAAATTTATACATATACTAAAAGGTACCTTTAAAGTTGACAGCTACTAATGACTAAATATGGAAAGGAGGGGTGGAGGGATGTCACTGTTTGGAAGCAGAGGCACCTTCCGTAAAAACATGAGGTAGCCCATCTTCTGGGGTTCTTTCTCTCTTCTGTCTTTTTGCTCCACTAGAACTTGCTTCAGGCTCACTGGGTCTCTCTCTCACTAAAAGCCTTTCCAATGGTGTTTGGTTTTGCCTGCATTTTAACACTTGCCTGAAGTGAAATACTGCATTATCATTGAGTGAGTATCATATGATTTGCTACTTCTTTGACAGGGTGGAATTTCTCAATAAAACTTTGCATTTCTTCCCATTTACCAAGCATTTCCTTAATTAGTGAAGTAGAAATTTCTCCTTTCATCCCCTCCTCCTCTGAGAGAGCTTTTCAGCTGCCATTTGTTGCCATACCCTCTGAAGGTCTTGGAGTTCCCTGGTGGTCAGTTCAATGTGGTGGTCCTCCATCCACTCATCATCATCATCATCCACCTCCAAGCCCATAGACTTGCCCAGAGAAACAACATCCTCCACCACAGACACAGGCTCATCCTCCAAACCCTCAAAGTCTCTTTCAGCAACAGACTCAGGCCACAGTGATGGCATGGTCCTGGAAGACACTTACCCCCATGCTTTGTCTATGAGCCTCAAGAAGTGAGGATATTAAAATGTTCCTTCCAGAACTCTCTGAGGGTTAAATCAGTGTCAGATGTCATCCCAAAACACCTCTGAAACAGTGCCTTTGGGTAGAGTTTCTTAAAATTAAAAATGACCTGCTGGTCCCTGGGCTAGATGGGAGAAGTTGATAGGCAGCCAAAAATCTAACAGTGATGAAGCTGTATACCTCCACCAACTAGGCCTCCAAGCCTGGAGGTGGGCAGGAGCACTGTCCATTATAATAAGTGCCCTGAGTAGCAACCGTTTTTCCCAGAGATATTTCTTCACACTTGGGGCAAACATTTCGTGAATCTACTCAATAAAATACAGCCTGGTTACCCAAGCCTTGCTGTCTTGATGTTCACCCTCCACATCGCATTCAACTTGTTTTTCATGACATTGTTTTTCTTGATAATTTGCAGATTTTCAGGATGGTAGAGGAGTAGAGGCTTCAATTTCAAGTCCCCACTCACATTCCCACACCAATAAATGTTAGCCTGTCCTTCACTGGCTTGTGTCCTGGCAATGACTTCTCCTCCTGTGTGACATGGGTCCTCTTTGGCATTTTCTTCCAGAAGAGGCCTGTCTCATCACAACTGAACACTTGTAGGGAAACAGATCCTTTGGCCTCTACATATTCTTGAAATTCTGTCACGAAATTATCAGCTGCTACTGTTTAAAACTGGCAGCCTCCCTGTGCCTCGCTACACTATGAATGCTACTTCTTTTCTTAAATTTATCAAACCTGCCCCCACTGGCCATAAACGAATCACTGTTGGCACTCTATACAGGGGTGTCTTTCAGGAGGTCACTATGCAGCATCTTTGCTTTTTCACATATCACTGCCTCTGAAATGCTATCACTGGCAAACTGCTTTTCATTTATCCAAATCAACAACAATATTTCTACCTCTTCAGTTGCCTGTGATCATTGTTTGGTGAGCACTTTGATACCTTTAGCAACATCAGCACTCTTGATGGCCTCTTTATGTTTTAAAATTGTGCTAATCATCAATTTCACCATGCCATACTTGGTAACGAGATCAGACACGTGAACACCTCTATCACACTTTGCAATTATTTCTTTTTAAAGTTCTATTGTCATTATCACAATGTTCCTTTTCACTTTGCTGCTATCACTAAACTTTATAAGATCCATGGTGACTTACTGTAAGTATTTAATAATAATAAGTAGCAACAAAAGAAAAAAAATCACCAAATTTTCACAGCAAAATTTCCTACGATGTTAAGAACATGAGGTATAGGGGTAAACTGATTCATACACATTCTCTCCTTTGTCCATCATCTGAGAGATGCATTACTGATCTCAGAGATATCAGCATGAAACAGTGTCAGATTGAGAACAAAGTTTGGTTCAACAACCAGGACTTTTCTTTTTGTGAACAACTTGGTCAGAAACTGCATTGTTTGAGATGAGAGACGTTCAAGAACAGAGGTTTGACAGTAATGTATTGTGCTTTTGTTTCTAAGAGGTGAGATATATGTGAAATCTTAAAAAAAGAAAAAAAGCTGCACTTAAAGAAACAGAGAGTAAATTGGTGTTTGCCAGGGGCTGGGTGGTAGTGGGGGATGGGGAGAATTAGTCAAAGTATATAAACTTGCAATTATAAGATAAATTCTGGGTATCTAACGCACCATGGTGACTTCAATAAACAAAATGACAATGTATTCTTGAAAGTTGCTAAGGGAGCAGACCTAGAGGTTCTCACCACACACACAAAAGGTAACTATGTAAATGTTAACTAACCTTATGCGGTAACCATTTCACAAGATACCGGTATAGCAAATCAACATGTTATACACCTTAAATTTACACAATGTATGTGTTAATTACATCTGGATAAAGCTGGAACAATAAATAAAAGAGGTGCAATACTTTCCAGAATAACTATAAGGGAGAAAAAATAATTAAATTTTACATAATTTCAAAAGTGATAAAAATATATTACTATCAGACATCCTGTACTCTTAGGACAACAAAACAAGGGTGTTCATTGTGACATTCTATGTGGCAATAAACAATTGAAAACAAGTGCCCATTAAAAGAGGAATAAAAATACTGTGTGAAAATCAAGTAGTTATATAATATTATACAACACTTAAATAAGTGAAATATGTGTATTTATTTGTATACATACATATATGATATATATGTACCAAGTTGAAGAGATCTCAAAAACATAATAATCATTGAAAAATGTAGTCACAAAACAATACATACAGGATGATGGCATGTATAAAGAATTTAAAAAGAAAAGTCATATTATGTATTATTTATGAATAAACAAATCTACCAATATTTAGAAAAATGACAAAAGCACAGACTGGAAAGATGCACACCAAATTCATTACAACGGTTGCCTCTGAGAAAGAAACTAAAGAGAGAAAAGCAAAATCTTTATCTCTACTGCCCTAATTCTTTTATTTAAACAATATGAAAGTGACTAAATATTAGCATTTGTTAAATCTGGGTAGGGTGTGTGCATATTTGTTTCACTATATTCTGTGGCTCTTGTATTTTCTAAACTTATAGAACTGAACCCAAAATTTCAGTTCTATAAGTTTAATCATCCATTTAATAAGGCTTTTAAAGCTTTACTGAGGTATAACTTGACAAATAAAAATTGTATATATTTAAGGTATACAACTAGATGTTTTGATATACATATAAAATATTTGATATATATAGCATATAATATTTGATATATATATGCAATCACAATTGAGATAAGGTATCTATCACTTTACACAGTTTCTTTTTATTTTACTGCCTAAATGTAAGTTCAGAATTGCCACTGGTGAACGTGACTTTAATTGGAAGAGCACATATATGGTCAGCTAATGGAGCACAAGTCACAGGAGCAGCAACCCACACCTGTGGGGAGAATGTTCTCATCGATTCTGTTATTTCACCAAAAGTCACTGAACACTAGAGTAAGGGTTATTAAGTGGACACTGTGGAGGTTTGGCTTCAAAATACTTTTCTTACTTCCGAAAATGTGCATTGGCACTTTCCACTTTCAAACGTATTTATTTACGCATATTAACACCAGTCCTAAAATCATATCAACCTTTCGCTTTAACTAATGAAAATACTGTGTCTTGGATCTGGGTATGTCCTTGTTATCACCCCATCTGGCTTGAACTGTTGGGCATATATGGTAGTATTTAGTATTTGGCCTCCATTCAGAACTGACATTCCAGCCCTCATTCCATTGATCACAGCAAGTCATGTGATCTCAAGACAACAGAATGGGAAGTACCCACCACACACAGGGTGGTAAGTAAGGAAAAACTCTAAGCAAATTCTATGATGATCACAGCAGTATTCGTATATTGAAATTTATCTGTGTCTGTTTGGGTATCAAGGAGCATAGGGTACAAAGGCAGGAGGAAAAATTTCACAATGTGATCTTATTTTCTTCATTGTAAAACAGAGATGGTAACTATCTATCTGACTGGGCAATGCCCTTATTCTCTGATTGAATACTATGGTTCAGGGACATTCAATAACTTTCTTAGGGTTCTTTGGCTAGTAAACAACTAGTGATAAATTTGAAGACCAATTGGTTATCATTTAAAAAACTATGTTATTGATAATAATAGGCAGATAATGGCAAGATGCAGCTTTTATAAGGCTGCATGGAACTTGGCATCCAGTATTATCAGGTCTCAGTCCTTCACTGCATTTGAAAAAATGACTTTGTAATGCTTGTTTTAAAAAAAAGAAAGAAAGAAAGAAAAGTGTGTGTGATGGCAAGGAGGAGAAGTAGCCTGAGAATGAGCACAAAAAGCAGGCATTTTAAAAATGATGACACATAACATTCAAGCTGCCATGATCTGTGGGGTAAGTCTAACCCTCTCATTTTATACACACGGACTCCATGCCTACAAAGGAGTGATTCAGGCTCTGTTCCACAGCAGCCCCTGAAGAAGCATGCTACAGCCCACTACAGAAAACTCAATCATACAGAATAAAAAAGAAGACATTTGCTCTTGAATTTGTGCAACTAGAATGAGTCATTCAAGTTACCTTCATGTGTTAGCTAATATGCTGAGGCTAAAAGGAATGTAGTTTTGCATGGATGTCACATCTGTCTGACCAATGTTCTGTGATGGAGACATAGATATACTGATAAATTTTTAAGAAGTTCTAAGAGCTTTTAAAATATAAAGATACAAATGAAACAAGTTCTATAGCTCAAGAAATACAATTATGGGCCTTCTGCTTTGCATTAGCTTCTAATGTATTTCCCATTTTCTGGCCCTCAAAAACATCAGAGGTTAAGCTGGAAACATCCTTTACAGAACTGTGCCTCAAATAATCTTTTTTTATTGCTGTTCAGTTACATTTGTCCCATTCCTGCCCCCCATTGCTCTCCCCTGCCCCGTCCGACCCCCACTTCCAAATGGAAGAGACTTGCTAAAAGTTATTAAAACTTTTGTAATCTGTTCCTATTATGTACAAATAAATTGATGAATTGCATAGGAGTTCCCATAAAATCATACCCAAGTTCTAGCTAATGCTGTGAGATGGTAGACTTTTTACACTTTTTGGAAGGATTACAAAAGCTCTCATGATGCTACAAAGCAATCTGCAAGCCTTCCTCATCAAGCAACATGACTTCTATGGGCTTGTTTGTGTTTAATCAATTAAATAGTATTTATTGTATATTTCCTGTGTTCAGTTGAGCATACAAAATTAAGAACTGCACCCTCTATCAACCAGACCCAGTTAAGAAAACAGGTAGTTTAACAGAAGGATTTTAATATTGGGAACTAGTCCAAAGGAAGAACTGAAAGCTAAATCATGGAAACCCACTGATTAACAATAGCAGATGGTTGTTATCAGCACTAGGCTCAGAAGGTCAAAGGGAGGAGGTTGTCCCGGAGACCAGGTGCTGGCACCTCAGGTTAGAAGGAATACAGCTTTGTATGGATATCACATCTGTTTTAAGCCAATTTTATGTGATAGAGATAGAGATATACCAATAAATTTTCTTTTTATAACTCCTAAGATTTTTTAAAATGTAAAAATACCAATGAAACAAGTTCTAAAACCATTTCAAGGGCTTCCTGACAAAAGCTGAGACCATAAAAGAAACATAATCACTTAAGACACTGACTGATATACAGATAAAGGGAGAGAGAGAAATATCTTGGGAACCTATTCTCACCCTCCAATCTGCCACTAATGTTTCCTATTGGCTGAAACTACTTTCAAGCCAATGAATGGAAAATGTGGCTTTAAAGAGTTCCACTTTATTGCTGTTTAACAAACTACACAAATACATAGCACTGAAAAACACGACCACCAGCTTATGTTCACAGACAGGTGTGACAGCTACAGCTGGTATCAGCTCTATGAGGTATGGACAGCTCAGCTAAGACAACTCAAAAGGCTGGTGATAGAACATACATTCCAATATAGCATCTTTATACTATAGCTGGGCAGCTAAAGAACAAACTCAGCACAGACTGTCCACTGGGGTGTCTATAAGTGGCTTCCACAGCATTGTGATTTCAGAATAGCCAAACTTCTTGCACGATGCCTCAGGGATACAAGAGTGAATCTGGCCAGCAAACAAGGCTGAGTCTTTCATGAGCCACCACTGGAATTGAGCTGCGCTTTTACAGCCTTTTTTGGTAATGCAGCACCACTTCTGCTGTTCTCTGTAGGCAGAAGCACTCACAGTGCACCCAGATTCACCGGAAGGGGGCATGTAGCCCATTCTGAATGAGAAGAATGTAAAGTAAAAGAATGGCTAGCCATGTCTTAAACCCTCTAAGGCACAGAGAAAATCAAAATAAATAAAGTTGAACAAAAGTCAAGTAAAAATGCAAGGATTAAGAAACAATACAGAAAACAGTACAAGTAATGTATATCACCACACACTCTGAGTCACTGTCAAATGAGCAGCACAGGCAATAAAGGTTTCACAAGGTGTAGAGGGATAAATCATTGAGGAAAGGTAAGTATGGCTTCCAAAAAAGCATTTAGTAGTTTTTCAAAGCCAAAGTAGAGAATTATAGGGGAATCCTTTATTTCCCTCATAGTTTAAAGGAGCATGGCACACGTATTAGGTACAAACCCAGGTGAATTCTGAACTCTTGGAGGCCAATTCTTCTGTTTACCTAACCTCTATGCAATTTCATCTTCAGGAGCAGCAGTCTGCACTGATAGCTTGACTTCCTTCCTTAATATGATGTTACCTCCTCTTTCTCCAGGTGTGCAGGAGAACTTAGTGTCACCTGTCATTCAAATGCAAATGTCTCTTGCTTCTTGGTTGATCCCCTACACTCTTAATACTGTTTTTTTTCTCATTCTTCCCTCATCTCTTTCCTTCTCTCCTTCAATATGCTCACACATTGCCTTCTAGACCTTTTAATTTGGGCTTACATTGTGTCCTTAGCCTCAAATTCCAGTAGAACCACTCAGCATAAAGCCACTATGACATTTTTTTGTAGGATGTGGTGAGTCCAGCAGTCTTTAGTTACCACTTCTAGACCTCCAGACCTCTCTGTGGTGAGGGGAGGAGGAGCTTGGCCTCTCTCTGCCTGGGACAGATGACTAAAGCAAAGCACATGACCCAAATTAGCAAAGGAAAGAGCAGAAACACATGGAAAGAATTTCCTTCAAACAAATAAAAGTTTTTTTGGACTTTTCTTTATGATTCAACTCTTCTGTTATTCAGCTAGAAATTAAAGTCATGGAAAAGAGAGAGATGGTTGATGAGTAGGTGACAGAAACTTAAAGTGATCACCTTTGGGTGCAGATACAAAATCAATGTGTATTCAAGAGGCATTCACATAGGTTTATCATGTAACCGTATGCAATTAAACCATCCTTGTGTTCCCTGTTCCTTTGGGTTTCTATTTTGATTAAAACAAAAGGACTCATGACCACAAGGCTTTTATTTTATGTGCAAACAGAAGGCTCTGGTGAGTGCCCATTTGCCCTGTGTTTAACAAACGCACAGAAATGTAGCAATAAGCTTTGCTAGGAAATAGTCTTCACTCAATTATGCATGGAGGAAAAACTTTCCAATCTTAAAGCCTACAGCAACCACCACCATAAATTACGAGATGGTGAAGGCTTACACTAAGAGATTCCTTAAGATTGAGGAATACATGACAGGTGTTAATTGTTGGGAATAACTAGGAACTAAATTCTAGAGAAAAGAGAAATGATTTCCAAAATTATCATGTATTTTAAAAAAAACTGAACAAAGTTCAGTCTACATTCAGCTCTTCAGAAATACACCCTCTCCACACAGAGATTCACATGTGTGAATTCTTATCCTTTACAACTGAAGAAGTCCTCTCTTTCTCATCCAAAATTAAGTCAACTTGATTCCTGTGCCTTAGAATGCTGTGTCCTGTGTCAGGGGTGGTAGTTCCTTGTGGCCTTGTCTTTAAATATACTTTTTCTGCTTTTATACTTTTATCAATCTTCCTCCTTATATTTAAATAAACCACACTTATTTAAATGTTCACTCCTTTTGAATAAGAGTTTCCTTGAATAAGAGCCATCTGTTTCATTTAACACGAGAATGCATTATGTTTTGTGCCTCTACTTCAACTTGAAGTAGAACATCAGAAAGCCCATGTGTTACAGTTTGACATGAATCACCAATTCCTCTGTGCAGTGGTAAAGCAAGGACAGCAAACACAGCTGAAGAAATCGAGTGTGCAACACCTCCCAATTAAATTGAGCAACAGAGAAGAGATACAGCCAAACTCCAACAGAGAACCATAAATGTCATGAAGAAAATTATATCGAGGGGTTTTCATAATACATAATAGGGGAGTTTATTACAACTGAAGACATTTACTCTCTTTGACATTGCTACACTGGTCCCCAAGGACACAGAGACTCATAAATTCTGAGTGCCATTAAAGTGCATGATGCTCTCCTACCATGAACACACTCAGTTTTCCTCAAAGATCTTACTATGTAGAGCATGGTTTACAGACGAGGAGCATCCACATCATCTGTGGAAATGCCTCACCCCAGACTTAATTACAGCAAGGTTTCCAGGAAATCCTGCAACCAGTATGCACATTAGAATTGGAGAAGCTCTGGTCTGAGAGATGCCCTCCACAACTGCTGTCTAGAGGGGGTGTAAAAAATTCCCCCCACCTGCTGATTAAACAAAGGGTTTGCTCACCTGCAAACTGGAACAGACAGCATTGCATAAACCAAATACCCTGTTAATAGTCACTTTGGAAATTCCCAAACCATGAGTTGGATTAGTCCAGAAGCTGTGGTTACCAGGCAAGGCAAGGACCCAACTGCCTCAGAAAGAGTCCAAAAACACACGCTGTGTCACAGTTTCAAAGTGAGGTTGGGCAATATCTAATCCCCTCACCACAAGGGTATGTCTAATATAGCTTGCCCTGAGGCCAGTGTCTTAGAGAAAAGTATCTGGATTTTCACTGTCATATCAACGTTTTAATATTGAAAATAAAAATGTGTATTGAAACTGGTTGCAAATGAGAGCAGCTCAGACAGAGGGCCTGCCTCCCACACTACTGATAATTCAAGATCATTCCAAGGGTTTAGTACTAGGCTTTCCAGATTGTTCACTCAATGGCATCACCTTGAAAATCCTTTGAAAAATTACCACAACCTAGGAAAAATAAACAGAACTGAAAGTTATGCCACTTCAATGGATTTGGGGATTTTTGAAACCTGATTTCAGGTGCATAAGATACCACTGGTTCCCTATGCCTTGGGATCAGGAAAATCAGAATTCTTCTCTGGAGATGTTTCCCATTTTATCTATAATAGTTTTATATGAAGAAGTTAATGACTGTGGGAAGGCCTGACATAGCGATGATACCCAAGGTACATACAGAAGTCTAAATTAATGGTGGTGAGGAGAGACACTTGCTCCTATGGCTGCTTCCCATGAGCAGTACCAGAAATCAGGATAAAGCACCCAGGGCCTCATCAAACACATTTGCCCTGTTTGCAGCTGGTCCTTGAGATTGACTCACAAAGGGAGTAATGACTTGGGATTAACCCCTCAGGTCCTCAGTGTACCTTACATGAGCCTGATTATTCTAGAGTTCCCAGCATAAGGCTGCTCCTCACACTCAAGTGAGTCTGATCCTTTGATCACAGGTCAGAAGAACTCCCTTTCATTGTCAAGTCTCCTTTCATGGAAAACAGCTCTGGCTTCTACCCTTAAAAGCTTTACCATAAATTTTCCCATAAGTATCACGAAATGTTTTAACAACCAGTGGTTTGAGTTTCTGAATTCACTTTCTAACACAAGTAGCTTGTTGCCTTCTGATTCAGTTTCTTGTTATTGAATTTGGCCTCCTGCATTTTTATTCCATCTAAGCTGACCAACTTGTCACACTCAGTAATGAATGTGTCCTATGCCAAGGAACCCAACAGTCTCAGGCAAACTGGACCAGTGGTCACCTTAATTTCATCTTTCCTTCTATCTCTATCCTCTCCTGCCTGTGTCTCTCATTCCTACTAACAAATGTATGACATTCTATTTGCCACAATGTCCACTTTATGTTGGTTCTTATTCTTTCTTTCCTCCTTCTGTTCCTCTCATTCCACATCCTTCTTTTTCCTTTTCAGTTTTGTTTCTAAAACTTTCTCCATCCCTAAGCAACAGAGGGTGAGCAAAGTAAAGAGAGTGATATGAATTAGACAGCAATAGGGCAATGCCTAGAGTAAGATAAAAGCTTAAAAGGAAGAGCTAAGCCCTGGCTGGTGTGGCTCAGTAGGTTGGAGCATAGTCCCATAACTGAAAGGCTGTGGGTTCCATCCTTGGTCAGGGCACATACCTAGGTTGCAGGTTCAGTCTTGGTCCAGGCATGTATGGGAGGCAACTAATCCATGTTTCTCTCTTGCATTGATGTTTCTCTCTCTCCCTTTCTCTCCCTAAAAGCAACAACAACAAAAAAAAATGTCCTCAGATGAGGATTAAAAATAAATAAAAGGAAGAGAATTTTGGTGGAGAGAGGACTGAAATATTAGGGTAGAACATGTGACTATGATTTTTACAATATTTGAGGCTAGGAGATCTTAATGCATGCTTTCATTTTACGTCCAGATAAGAGAAGTAAGGAAGGTATTTATAAAGGGATGGACAAAAGTAGGTTTACAGTTGTTCATCTGGAAAAAGACAGGCAAGTCAGGGTTATTACAATAGCTTTATTAACTGAAAAGAACATCACAATGCAAATGTAAACCTACTTTTGCCCACCCTTATACAAAATTTAGACATGGAAATTTTGAGCTGCAGAAAAAATTAAATAAATCTGCAATTTTTCTGATGGCCATTAGGCTAATGTGACAAAATCAGAATTTTGGAATTAGATCTCTTAAGGAATTATTAGTGCATTATTTTCATTTTCTAGATGCCTTGAAGAAGATATAAGGGAGACTTTGATGTGAATCTGTTAGAGTGTGGCAAGTGAAATACATCTATGGAGAAAAACAATATTAAACATTACTCTCTATTTATATTTAACCTTAATAAGAAAGATATTTTTAAAATGTTAGAAATTAGTTAGGTGTGGCCATCTGAGCTAAAACCCAAATGAGATCTAAAACATATCTCAAAACCCAAGTGAGGTATAACATAATGGTATAGCAAGATTACTCATTGGCTTTGCTTTGGGAATCTTGACATTTTAATGATGTATAACTGTATTAATAATTAATACATATTTGTTAATCTTCTTTGCTCTCTGGTCTCAACCAGGGTATAGAGCCCTGAAAATAGGGTACATTAAAAGCATAAGATATGAATTTTATAGTCTAGTTAACAAATAATAGCATACATTGGAAACTAATAGAGAACAGGGTAATAATAAATATAAAACTTAACTAGCTCAGGAAGTTGGTCACCCAAAGAGAGAAAAGATCAATATAATCTAGTTGGTGCTTGAGGAAAACTTTATTTTCTTAAATAGTGTAAGCAAGACCTAAATACTGTCATATCAACTATCACAGCAAAAAGAAAATTATGATAAAATGAGTTATCTGCTAAGAACATCACCAGTGGTGTGCAACACATTATTTCACTTTCTCTTCCCAACAGTTACAGAAAAGGACACCATTTTTCAAAGTGAGAAAATTTCAGAACAGAGAAGTTAATAACTGAGAAAAGAGGGATAACTTGTCTAAAACTGGCCCCTGCAACCTGGCCTCTCCGAAAGGGAATTTTCCTTCTGCACTGTTCCATGGAATCCTGCCACGGTCAGTGTTAAAGCCTATCAAAGTTGGGTAAAAGCAAGGCCTGGACCCCAAACCCTCAGTCTTGCCAGGGGAAGGGTGCATGCTTCACCAAACGAGAACACTGATGTGGCTAATCATGCTGAAATTACAGGTCTTGGATTCCAGCTCCTCGATTATGTCAGGGCAGGAGCTTATGCCTCCCTCTACTCCCAGGTTCAGACCTGAGCTGACACAAAAAAGTTGGTAAATTTTATCATCACATTCTGGACCCTGATTATGCCAGAGAAAGGCAAGAGACTCTCTAATCATGTAGTATCAAAGCTCCACAACCCAAGGGTCTGAATACCTCTTGCAAAGTCAGAAGTCAGTCCCTGGCAAATCCTAGGTCATTGCCCCACACTCAATGAGGGCACCAGGGCATAGGTCCACCTGCTGCTGATTCTGAGGTGGTGAGTTTTCCCAGCAAACACTGCTCCTGCAGTCCTATGTGTGAGCACTGCTTGGCCCTTGCCCCTGGTCACGCTCTAGTCATTTATCCAAGGTTCCACCTTTAGTAGTGCAGACCCAAGAAAAAAACATTTCATATTGATGGTGGCCAGATGAATTAGAAAATGCAATGTAGATGGTTGTTATCGATGAGTTGATAATAACTACTCAATAAGTTCATATCATTTACATTATTTACATGAATACTTACAGACAGCCTAGTATTTCAATGTGCTTTAATTTGTATTTTTTGCAGAATATTTTTATTATTTTTTACTTATATATTTTTGTTTTTCAAATACAGTTGATACATGTATACAATATTATTTTCCAGTTGAACAATTCAGAGATTGGACATATAACTTACTAAGTGATCATCCTAATAAATCTAGTATCAATCTGACACCATACATAGTTATAACAATATAATTGACGGTATTCCCTATGCAGTACTTTACATCCCTGTAAGTATTCTGCAACAACCAATTTGTATGTTTTAATCCCTTCACCTTTTCACCAATCCCCCCAACCCCTTCCCATCTGAAAAAAGTCAAAATATTCTCTGTATATGAGTCTGTTTCTGTTCTGCTTGTTCATTTATTTTGTTTCTTAGATTCAATTGCTGGAAGATATGTATTTATTGTCACTTTATTATTCATACTTTCTATCTTTTTTATTATTGTTCTTCTTTTAAAAGACCCTTTAACATTTTATGTAATAGTAGTTATGTGGTGATAAAGTCCTTCATCTTTTTCTTGTCTAGGAAACTTGTTGTGTCCTTCAATTCTAAATGGTAGCTTTGGTGGGTAGAGGTCCTTGCTTTTCATCACTTTGAATATTTCTTGCCAATCCCTTCTGGCCTGCAAAGTTTCTGTTGAAAAATGAGCTGACAGTCTTATTGGTAACTAACTGCTTTTGTCTTGCTGCTTTTAAGATCCTTTCTTTGTCTTTAACCTTTGGCATTTTAATTATGATGTGTCTTTGTATGGGCCTCTTTGGGTTCATCTTGTTTGGGACTTTCTGTGCTTCCTGGATGTATATGTCTATTCCATCACCAGATTGGGGAAGTTTTCTGTCCTTATTTTTTCAAACAGGTTTTCCAATTCTTTGTTTGCTGTTCTCTTTCTGGCAATCGCATGATGCAAATGTTGGTATGTTTAAAGTCGTCCCAGAGGCTCCTTACACTAGTCTCATTTATTTTTAATTCTTTTTTTTTTCTTTTTTGCTGTTCTAACTGGATATATACTGCTTCCTTACCTTCCAAATCTCTGAGTTAATCCTCTGCTTCATCTATTCCACTCTTGATCCTTTATAATGTAGTCTTCATTTCTGACTGGTTCTTTTTTGTTTTCTAGTCCCATTTTGTTTATCTTTTTGTTGATGTTATCACAAAATTCACCTACTTTCTGTCCAAGTTTATTGAGTATACTTATAACCAGTTTTGTGAATTCTGCATCTAGTAGATTGCTTGTCTCCATTTGTTTAGTTTTTTTTTTTTTTCCTGGAGTTTTGTTCTGTTCTTTTATGTGGGACATGTTTCTTTGTTTCCTCATTTTGGCAGCCTCCCTGTGTTTGTTTTTATGTATTAGGTAGAGTTATTATCTCCCAGGCTTGATAGAGTGGCGTAATATAGTAGGTGTCTTGTGAGGTCCAGTGAGTGACACTGCCTTTTCATTCACTGGAGCTGGGAACTCCAGGTATGCCCTCCTTCACCTACCCCATGTGGGCCATGTGCACCCTCCTGTTGTAGTTAAGTCATGATTGCTGTTAACACATTTGTGGGAGAGATTTGCCCCCAGGCCAATTGGCTGTAAGGCCTGGCTGCAACTGCCATGGAGGATCAGCTATGCAGGGGCCCACCCCACAGAGTAGGACTTACTTCTGTAAGCCTCAGTCTGCCCCTCCAGTGTGTCACTTGTGGAGGCAGTTGTGTGATGCTATGATATAGTTTAAAGCTGTCTACCTGGTGCACTGACTCTGGGGCCACCCAAAAGGTACAGGCCAAGGTTAGCCACCACCTATCTTCTACATGGGGCCATCCATCACAAGCTACAGAGCAATCTACAAATGGCTGCAATTTGTGCTGTGCTTGGAGGTTCCCAGGAGAGGCCAAGCTGCTAAACCTCAAGGTTTACCCTACATAGTGAAACAATCTATGATCTGAGTCTTGTAAACATGAGACTTGTACAGAATTACCAGACATCCTAAACATAATGTAACAGGGGGCATCTGGCCAGATCACTGGGGAGTAGGGGAACCCAGATCCAGCATGAAAGGCTGTGCTTCCCAGAGTGGGGCAGGGGACCCTGAGATGGCAAGAGTGAGAGCCTTCCCTAGAGAAGGGGGAAGGGTTGCAGGAAACCCCAAGGATTTAGATTGAAGCCACAACCATGGTGTGCCATACCCCCTGGTGAGAGTAAACAAACTGTGCATGATGCCCCACCTGGGGCAGAAACGCTGTGACCATGTGCAGCTAGAAAACCCTCCTATCTGCTTTTGGATCATAGCAGTGGAAGGAAGGGCAGGAATACAGTGTGGGCTGATATGCAGCATGTGGTGGATGTTAGCCTGAATTGGCTAACAAGATGGACATTCCCAGAGCACTTGGGGTTTCAGGGAAAGATTTAATGCAAAAGGTATGCAAAAACTTACTCCTTTTTTGCACTCCCCTAATGCCATCTGGTCAGGAGACTGAGTGTGGTACCTGGCAGATGCTAGGCCCCACTTACGGCTCTTATCTTGCCCTGCTCCCATGGTTGGGGCAGGCTCATGCAGGATGTGTGTCCTGCCTGTGCTAAGCCCATGGGATGCTGTGGTCCCACACCTCAGCACAGGTCCCGGACCCCTCCCATTCTCTCATCCTGAGAGCAGCACACAGACCTGCAGGCCAGAAATAGTTGCTGGACCCAGGGAGCAACCTCTTTACCAGGCCCATGCAGATGAAGCCCCTGGTATGACCAGCTGCAGTGATCTGGCAGCGTGTCCAGGCCCCAGAGGGAAGGAGGAAGCTTCAGTGAGGGAATGAAGATGCCCGCCCCACAAGTGCGCACTCCAGAGAGAGAACCTGGAGCTGGACATATGAGGTCCCATTAGCATAGCTGCATTGGAGTCCAAAAGAGCAGACAACAATGTAGGAGAGTGGTCTCTGGGCACGAATTTGGATTTCAGCCTTTTGGGGAACAAGGGAATTTCCATGTTTTGCAGTAGAGAATGGCTTGGAGCAGGGGAGCCACCCAGCTCCCCCAAATTGAGCACCCTATTAATAAAAACCTTTTTCCTTCCCTACCAATTATTGTGTTATATTTGTGTACCATGGCAGGTGGATGAATCCCACTTTGCCTGGTAACAAAAACATCAGAAAAAGAAAATCCATTAATTAAAATTTTTAAAATATCTTCCTAGACCACCCTTTTTCTTGACAACCATGTCTGACAATGTGCTATTGAGAATGGCCTTAGACAGAACTCACTCCCAGCCAATGTTGCTGAAAGCCTCCAACTGTTTTGAGTCTCATTATGGGTGGAGGTTTCTGCACAAGGCATTGGTCTGGTGCTCTAATATGAGAGCAGACTGAATTCAAGCAGGCAGGTTTTTACACTTCTACACTGTCAACTGCCAAACCCATAGCTAGCTTATTGGAGAGGTTCTGTCCTCTCCCCTCTTCTTTTGTGTTCTTCTTTTTTACTTTCTCCTTTCCCTCCCTCACTTTCCCTTCTCTTTCTGTCTCTCCCCCTCCCTTCCCTTCTCCCCTAATCAACCCTCCAGCTGCCCCCTAGTGCTTGTTCACACAAAAAAACCAATTCTGGAAAACAGTACTTAGGGAGCCTTCAATCATAATGCATCACATGTGGTAATACAAAAAATTCTTAGAACAATTATGCTCTTTAAAATATGACTCCTATTCAATGCTTTGGTTTCCCTGCCTTTGTGCTTCAGGCTAAATATTACTCAGATTCCTGCAAAACTGAGTGCTTTCTCACCAATTATCTGAAAGGCCCAAAGAATGGTACTTACATCAAACCCAAGCCTAATGACAAAGGACACCTGGCCACTGCAAACACAGGCATCTCTCAGTTCCTCCCTCCATTTGGCAAAAAGCTATTTCCATCTCAATCTCAAGGTAACAAAGGACTAATTGATGGGAACGCTTTTTTTTTCCATCTTTCAAAAATAAATTGAACCAACCCCACAAGCTCATCTAGAGGAATTAATTAGGGAATAGGAAATCTCCAAAGCCATCCTTAAATTGAAATTGAACAAAGCCCAGGAACAGATGGCTTTTCATCTAAATTCTTTAAAACATTTAGCACTCTGCTAATTCCCCTACAGAAATGAGAAAAAAAGAAAAAAACACTAAATGAATTTGAGCAAACCATTTCACCAGGTGTTCAGTTCCCCTAAGGTTCCTTTTGCTCTAGGAACAAAAGAAAAAGTTAAAACCAACAGGTATCCTCTCTATTGATATTATTATAATTTCATTTATGCATTTGAGTCCTTCCCCTAGGGCTCATTGGAAACCTCCCCAGCATTTCTGACTACCAAGCTGGGGAAGTGATTTCCTTAATTGATGCAGCTGGTGTCAACACACACAAAACAAAGTCAAAAATGAGGTCATTGTTCAAGCAAAGTAGAAAACAGGAAAACAATTTTATTATTTTGTTTCAGATATCTGGAAATTTCTGGGGCAAGGGCTGGCAAAAGCTGATTGTGTTATCCTAATAGTTGAGTAGATGCTCTCCCATACAAATTTAACAGGTGGAAACATAGTGAGATACAAGGGCGCTGCCTCTCAGTTGTGTGGTTCCCAAGAAGCTATCCCATTCAGGACCCCAGAAGGGTGGACCATTGGAATTTACACATTTTCTATTCCAAGGGTATTTAAATACCACCTCCAATGAGGATTTGGTATAAATGTTTAAAATTGTGTTTTGTGCATTTATTATCTTTTGATTCACATTTTAGACTGAATAATTTTATATAGAAATCTGACATTCCACTAGAATATCAGGACATTCTTGTATCTATTCTCTTCTTTAAATAACAATTTACATTAAACATAATCTCTGTCCATCAACAAGATCATTCCAGGTAAAAGTCCAATGGATAAGCAAATGCTAAGATACCCCCATTCTGATACATGTAAATTCTAGATTTAAAATGTGCACTGAGCAATCCTAGGGTGAGGGTCATAAAGGGAAACTGAACCCCTAAAGAAAAACAGCTGAAACCAGTCAGCAAAATGAAGGGAATTTAACTTTTTATTGTTCTACTCCAGCCCGGGACACTCCACAAACTGACCCAAAGATTTAAGCCCTCACTGGCATCAGCTCTCTGGGCCACTCTCTTCTCACCTGCCTGCCATCTGCCCATCATATTTGCTACAAAAGCCCTTATTTCACTGTATACAACTTGCCTAGTCTACTCTTCCTTAGGCAAGTTCAATTATACAAAGGTCTACACTTATATCAAGGTGGATATAAGAGGATTTTGGTCTCAGGAGTCTTTGTTCTAGAGAGAAGGGCTGCTAAGTGATATATCTGGAAGAAATTGAGCTAAAAATAAATAAATAAACTCAAGTACACACCCAGCCTTTTGGTTATAACACTCATTACCACAATAAACAGTCAACAAGTACTCTGCCAGGAGTTAGGGGAAAACTAGTAAGTAAAATAGAAATGATGCTTGTTCTCTTGGAGTTCTACATTTCTTTTGGGAAGACAGTCAAATATCCCCATGTGTATATAATTATAAACTATAATAAATGGTATGAAGATTAAAGGATATAAAGTATACACAAGTGGAAACCAGTCTATGCGGCAATGTCAATCTTCCCTAAAAAGTAAATTTTTGAACTAAAGTCAGAAAAATGAGTAGACAATATGTGTTGAGAAGGTGATAAAGGGTAGAATGCAGCCCAGTGAAGAGAACCAGCATGGGCCAAGGTTCTGAGAGAGGATCTATCTGAATGCATTTGAGAGACTGAAATAGATCTAATGGGCTAGAAGAAAGTCAGCTAAGGCTTAGAGTGGCACAGGAGAGTTTGGAGCCTGCAGGGCATTGAGGAGCAGTGGAAGACACCTGTCTCTGTTTGGGGGCCCAGAAGCAGCCTCTAAGACAAGGGTTTCAGTGAGAGGGGACCCCAGGAGATACTAGCAAAGGAGATTTGACACAGAGAAGAGAAGGCATCAGGTAAAGGGTGGGATATGAAGAAAATGACCACTATGGACACTGTATCTTCATCTAGCTGCCAGAAAATGAGGAGACGGAGCAGAACATCTACCACGGAAGCATCACACCTGAAGGGCAAAGGAGCTAGTTCCTTTATTTGCCAATTCTCATTAATACTTGATTGAGGAGTGCTGTGGGGCACATTAATTTTCCAGCACCTCAGTACCACAGTGCCTGTTCTTAGACACTGTACTCAGAGCCCAGAGGGAAAGCCCTCAGCAGGGAGGAGCTGGGCTATTGTGGTGAGGCTAAAGGCACCTGGGCAGGTCACATTCCACTACCTTCCCACAGATCTACGCTTGTGCACTTATTCCAGTTTACATGGTAGTATTAGCAATATCAGAAAGCAGCAAAATTCATATCTTCACTTTTAGTATTTTTATTTCTACACTTACATAAGGATGTAGTACCTTATGTATGTGAATAGTTGAGTCTGAAATACATCTGTCTGATGAGCTCATAAGAGCTCTGTAGTAAGCAGGGATGCTTCTTGGAAGGAAGGAAGGAAGGAAGGAAGGAAGGAAGGAAGGAAGGAAGGAAGGAAGGAAGGAAGGAGAGGGAGGGAGGGAGACAAGAAACGAGGATTACTAGTGTTCAAGGACACATATCTAAAGCAAAATTTTCTTCATTTCCAACTCAAGGCATGAGTTCCCATAGACCTTTTTATTCCTAACATGCCTTGATGATACAAGTGACACATGACAGGATAGTCTCCATATGTGATGAAAACAATCATACAATTGACTTCAGGATCCACAGAAGAAAACAGATCCCCATTATTTAACTGTGTCTATCTAATTCCAAAAATAACAGAATTCCATTTTAAAGGATAATAAATATTAGCCACAAGATGAAAATAAAAGTTATGGGTTTCCTCTCCAATATTTCAATATTTAACATATTTTAAGGGATAAGCAAGAAGATTACTAATAGAAAACAATGTAAGATAAAGAGGTTGTCCAATATAATTGACTTTAACACCACCTGAAAATGGAAGACAATTATATAAGCCAACTCTCTTAGAGTGAAGAAAAAATAGAGAAGATATGTTATTTCTTTCAGACATAAATTCTAGTTCTTAAGCTTTACAGGTGAGACTAAATGAAACTGAACTCAGAGAGAAGAATGGCTTTCTGAAATTCTATCCTTGTATGAAAAGTTCACCTATTTTTCTCAGGTCAATTTCTGAAACACACATTTGGGCAGCAGAAAATAATTTCTCATATGCAAGAATTGCAGGTCAAATGTCAGCTTTGGGACATAGGTTGTGCTGTATAGATATGTGCTTTATATAACGAGATTCTCATACCCTAGTTTATGATATATCCGTTCAAAGTGAATATTTCCACTAGTTGGCCAGGTACCAGTGTTACTTTGATTATGTGTTGAGTTAAACATCATCCACATTTTATGAAAAATGAGCTCCACTATGGCTTTGCACTATGCAATGAGATGAGAACATAAAATATAACCTGGTCTGAGAATGTCCACTATAAAAAAAAAAAGAGGAGGAGAAAATCTGTAAGTTATAAAGCAGATTTTTTGTATGCCTATTTTCTGGGGCAATTTCTGCTGACTGTGCAACCCTGCTCTGTAGTTCCCAACATGCCTGACCACACTGCCTGCAGTGCACCATTCCTAGATAACTGTTGTCCCACAAGGATGGGAAAGTGTTTATTTATTTCTCATCATGATAACAAAATATTGCTTTCAGAGGAGATACTGCAATAACAAAGATTGTTACAGGTTCTTATAAAGGAGGTAGGATTGGGATAAGGGGACATTCTGTAGCATGCTTTATGTATGGTCACTCTTCGTTTTGAAGCACAATCCATTTTCAATACCCTATATGTTTGGCAGTTACAGCTTATGTCATGGTGGTGGGAGGAATCTTATACCATTGATAAATGTCAAAAGCCACTCTTGACCTCAGAACAGTCTACATATACCAGTGTTAGAAATTTTAATTCCTTATAAAAGAGTTTTACTTTAATTCCACAGAAAGCTCATGCATGTAATGGTATGCCCAATAATAATAAAAACTGAATATATCAATCAAATCCAGACTGAGATTTTTAGAACTTGTATATGCTGGACCTATGAAAATCTCAGAAGAACGCCATCTTGGAATCTGAAGGCCACTTAACCCAAATCAATAGCTTTTTTGTTTATCTTGTCAAATATAAAACAGTTCCTTTTAGTGACCCCCTTTCCCACCTTTCCTTTGACATAGTATTTGGTGAACAGATATTTACTTGAACATGACCCACAACAGCAACACATTGTAACTCCATATGTGTTTCTTTCAAAGCACAGTAGACATAATGTTTGAGGGTGGTTTCACTGAATTTTGATTGGACACAGATCTGTTCCATTTAGTTAAATGGAATGATAACAATTTATTTAACAAATTATCTCCAGAGATGCTTTGTTGGTCTTAGGTCTTTGTCCTACAAAAGATTAAAAGATTCATAAGAGATGTTATGTCCTATATCCTTGGCAGCACCCACAATGGTGGGTTCCTTCAGTGGTCCTGGGTGGTCTGTCTTCTCTTCTCCACATCCTTGTCTTTTCTACTTGTCATAAAAGTGGACATAATGCAAATAAATTTGTAATGATAAGAAAACAATGATGAATGCCCCATTTAGAAAAAACTATCAGTGCCTATTGATTTTCAAATATCCTTTTACCTGTTTTGTGGGCTGATCTTTAAAAACAAAACAAAACAATTACAGTTCTAGACATTTGCGGATATTGTGGGATTTTGCCACTAGCCACAAACCACATTTAAAAAAAAAACTCTTGAGACTTTTACTGTCACTGATTTGGTGAGACTTTTAGCAAACAAATTGTTTCAGAATCTTGACGTCAGTATGGTGTGCAAGATGATGAGATACTTCTCATACAAAGGGGGCCCAATATATTGCTCACTCTTCAGTCAGAGTTGATAAACATTTTACTGTTCTTAGTAACAAAATGACATGTGAATATTTTTTTAATCAGGATGTTCAATACATTTATTGACATTAATATTTCTCATTCATTGAGTAATTTAATAGAATATAAAATATGTGACCTTAGAAAATATAAAACTCAAGCAAATGTAAATGAATTCAAACCATTTAAAGTCTCCATTGAAATAAAATTATGTTTGCAAAATTGCACTATTTTTCATTGAGCCCACAGTTATATGATATTTAGAAATTAGTTCACATCTCTTATTTAATTCTAAACTCTCCCTTTTTGTAGATGTGCTATTTCTTCCATTTAACAAATAAGGATACTAAATGCCAGATAAGAATATGTTACAATAATTATTTCTACATGAACATGTCCACTGGAATCACTTTGAGGGCTTCACAAATGTTAATGCCTCCCTCCCAACCACAGAAATTATAGTTTATTTAGTCTAGGGTGTGACCTAGGCTTTGTAATTTTTGAGAGATTCCTAGGTGATTCAAATGTGAAGAAAGTTTAAAAACTTCTTGGTGACAAGATAGAAACATGTACTTATTTATGTCAGGGTTCTTGGAAGTTAATAATTTTCTGTATTGCACTGAAAATAGCCTGGGATATTGATCAGAGAATTCTAAAAATTGAGAAAATGTCACTAAGATTCTCAGTGCTGTACTTTCATAAGAGTGACATCCTTTGCTGCTTAGTGATCGGCTCAAGGCTAACTACTATTGTTGGTAGTATATGTGATGATAACAATGCCTAAATTTAATGCATACTTCTTTTGTGTCAGGTTTGCTTTATATGAATTTTTGTCTGTGCTTTCCAGAACGATAAGATAGTTTTACACTTTTTTAGAGGTGAGGAATCCATGACAAAGAGAAATGATATAGTTTGCTGAAGACCCCATAGGTAATAGGTGGCAAAGACAAGACTCTGACCCAAATCTGCCAGAATTCATGGTTTATGCTCTTGATAACCACAATATCTAATATACCTCAAAATTCATGGATCATAATGATAAAATAACTATAACTAGTGGATGAGCTGCTCAGTTAATAGTCAAATGTCCTTCCGAATTCACCCTCGAAGCTATTTTGTCTAAAGATTTTTTGTCGAGGCCCCTGGCTTTCCATTCTGTCTGAAAAACCATAACTTGGTGCCTGACCCTATTTCTCCCTTTCTCTAAATACACTGTGCCTCCACTGACTGCTCCTTCATTCAACAATGACAGAAAAATAAAAGGCTATTCATTGCTATTATTTGAGATTTGTCATGTGCAACTGAAATAGTTTTTAAATTATGCACAGGAGATGAAGTTAAATATAGACAAGGGTCAATCAAGACAAGGCAGAAAAACTTTAGGAAGGACTTTAGGAATGATGCCCACAGGCACACACAGAGTGGCTGAGTCAAAAGGCAGCAGCCATCCCATGAACTCCCCAACAGCACACTGGATACTCAGGGCTTTTCCCCTATTTACGGTGGCCTATTGAATCCACAGATTTTAGAGAAACTATAAAAATATAAACATTTTTCCAATTCTGGAATTGTTTCTTTGCTTGTTTTAGACCCAAATAATATTTTAAAGAATGTATTTCAAATCACATATCGCATTATCATAGATTATACTTTATAACTGTGTATGTGCAGAAAACTCAGCGATATGTGAAAGATATAGCAGCCAAATATACAGGATTTTTGAAAGGCGTGAGAACATGTATTGTCCATGAAACAGTTTTTCCTTAAGATATCTCTAATCCTTACTTCTAATTCAATCTAAAAGACTTCAATATTTATGAAAAGGAAATTCATATCAGGAATGGCTTTTGAAGGTAAAAATCATCACCATAGAATTTTAAAAATCAATAAAATAAATAGTGGACTATATGCTACAGAATTCTGAAGGAGCTATTTAGAAGACAGACTCTAGAAATTCACCTGAAACTCAGAGGTAAAAGAATGAGAGGAGAAAAACAACAATCAAAGGTCAGAGAAGCAAGGAAAATAAAACCAAAACATTAAATAAGTGTGAAACAGAGTTCTAGAAAGCAAAAAGATGCAAAAATCAGATTAATTTAAAAAATTCCTGAGTTGAAAAAACTTGGAACACTTAGTTCAAGGGTCTAAGAATACCAGATATTAATAAAAATCAACCTACAATAAAACAATTATAATTTGTTTTATAATTTGTTCAGCATAAAGATAAAACTCTAAAAGCTTCTGGGCAGAAAAGAGTAAAGTAAAACCTATGAAGATAGCATCAGACTTCCTTCCACAACACTGGATAAAATAAAGCAATGGCAAGGTATTTTCAGGGTTTCAAGAGGATGTTTGTGACCCAAGAATTCTAACCTAAGCCAAGTCAACATTGGTTAGTGAGGATAGAGGACCTTCTCAGACATGAAATGACTCAGGAAGTATTCTATTCAGTTATCTGTCTTGAAAAAAAAATTACTCAAGAAAGTATTTCACCAAACCAAGAAATGAATCAAAACCAAGAAATTAACTCAATGTGAGGGCATGTGTGAATCAAGAAAAAAAAAAAGGCAGTGAGTAATATACTGAACACAGGGCTGGTGTCTGAGTAACTGTTATAAACATAGTTATGAAACTTGACAAATGTCAAAAGTAATCCTTGGATGAGAAAGAGCATGCCATTTAAAAATAAATTACTAAAAATACCTAGTTTCATTTCAACAGAAACAGGGTAGTGGCAGGACTGACAAAAGGGAAGAAATTAAGGTGTTTGAAACTTCTTATTTAGATATAACAAAACAATTATGTACTTAACAATTATCAGTGTCCTTGATTTACTTATTCAGTTAGCAAACAGTTGTTTAGCATCTTCCATATACAAAGATTTCACTCAGTGCTGGCATGGCAGAAATAAATGGTCAGATCTGAGTCCCTATCTCACACGATGTGATCTAGTTAACAAAACAGATTATTGTAAATGTGGAAAAAGCCAAAGGGAGTGAAATAGCATAAGTAACTTAAAATTACTATAAGCAGAAAAGAATTAAGAAAATTTAGGCAATATTTAAAAAGGTATGAACAAAGATAATATGGAAAACAACAAGGAAGCAATAAATTCATATATCACAGATGAGTAAAATTCATGGAAAAGTTCCACAAACTTATATAGATTTAACATCTATTAAAAATTATTTACCTTATCAAAATATCAATGGTGTTTTTCAGAAAATGAGAACAAATAATCCAAAAAATGTATGTGGAAACACAAAAGACCCCAAAGCCACTGCAATCGTGAGAAAGAACAAAGGTGGAGGAATTATGCTACCTGGAACCAAAATATACTACAAGGCTATAGTAATCAACACAGCATGGTACTGGCATAAGACAGACATATAGATCAATGGAACAGAATGGAGAACTAAGAAGTAAAACCCTGCCTATATGGTCAATTAAATTACGACAAAGAACACAAGAACATATGATTGGGTAAAGACAGTCTACTCAACAAATAGTGTTGTAAAAATTGGACAGAAACACGCAAAAAAAATGAAACTACACTGTTTTACACCATTTACAAGAATGAACACAAAACAGATTAAAGTCTTAAATGTAAGACCTAAAACCATAAAACTCCTAGAACAAACCATAGGCAGCAAAATTTTGGACATTCCCTTTATCAATATTTTCTTGATGTATCTCCCCAGACAAGGAACACAAAAATAAAAATAAATAAATGGAACTACATCAAACTAAAAGATTTTCCCCAGCAAAGGAAATCATCAACAAATCAAAAAGTCTATCAAATGTGAGATGATATTCATCAATGATACATCTGATAAGGGTTCAACATCCAAAATTTGTAAAGAACTCTTACAACTCAACACCAAAAAAAACATACAACCCAATTTTAAAAAGTGGGCAAATGACCTGAATCCAAACAGGACATACTTCTCTAAGGAGGACATACAGATGGCCAACAGACATATGAAAAGATTCCCCATGTCACAAATCATCAGAGAAATAAAAATTAAAATCACAATTCAGTATCACTTCATACCTGTCATAATGGCTATCATCAATATATCAACAAACAAGTGGTCTGGAAGATGTGAAGAAAAGGGAACCCTTTCTCACTGTTAGTGGAAATGTGGATTGGTGTAGCTACCATGAAAAACAATATGAAATTTTCTCAAAAAATTAAAAATGTAACTGCCATATAGCCTACCAATTCCACCTTTGGGTACATATCCTAAGAAGTCCAAAACACTAATTTGAAAGGATATATGTGCCCCTATATTCACTGAAATGTTATTTACAATAGCCAAAATATATAAGCAATCCAAATGCCTATCAACAGACAAGTGGATAAAAAAGATGTGGTACATATATACAATGTAATATTACTTGGCTATGAGAAAGGATGAAATCTTACCATTTGTGATGTGACAGCACAGATGGACTTAGGGTATTACACTAAGTGAAACAAGTCAGACAGAAAAAGACAAAAACTATTATGTTTTCACTTACACACAGAATTTAAAGAACAAAATAAACAAATAAAGAAAATTGAAAGAGACTCATGGCTGTAGAGAACAGACTGATGGTTGCCAGAGAGAGGGAAGATGGGAGGCTGGATGAAGAAGTACAGATCTATGGTTACAGAATAGTCATGGGGATATAAAAGCACAGCATAAGGAATATAGTCAATAGTATTATAATAACTATGTGTGGTGTCAGGTGGGTACTTGAGATATTGGATCATTTTGTAAAGCATATGTTTGTCTAACCACTATGCTGTACACCTTAAACTAATAGAAAATAATAGTGAATGCCAACTGTAATTAAAAAATAAAATTTAAAAAGTGATTATAAATTACATGAAAATATATATATTTAAAATGTGAAAAACAGACACTGATAAAATTTAATTACACACAAAAATTTTATAGTTGCCATGACAGGCAACTATAGACAAACAGCCAGGATACTGATGTGGACATAAGGAGAAATAGAATTCTAGGTAAAACTATTAAATTTTAAAACAGAAGGGTATTTTTTAAGTGGAACCTAATCAACAAAACAAACAAGCAAGCAAAATATAACCAGAGACATTGAAATTAAAAACAAACTGACAGTAACTAGAGGGGAGGTGGGAGAGGATAATGGGGAGAAAAGGATGAAGGGTTTTCAGGAACGACTATAAAGGACACATGGACAAAACCAAGGGGCGTGTGGGATCAGGGGAAGGAGGTGAGGGGTAAATGAAGACAACTGTACCTGAGTGACAATAAAATGAAAAAGAAAAAAGAGAGGGGTATTTTATGTTGATAAAGGTATAGTTCACAGAGAAAAAATAATCATCTTGAAATTTCAAGCTTCAAATATCACAGAATATATGTAAAACACAAATGGTTAGACTTAAGTAACATTAAAATGATAATGATACAAATATAATTGTAATCACCTGACATAGATGTATCAAAGGAAGACAGAAATTATATTGCAAAGTAAGATCAAGTTAAGGGCTTGAAAACTGAGCTGGCATCATACCTATATACACACACTGTACACATGTTCATGGAACGAAGTAGAAACAACTGGAGTTTAAAAATCATTCTTATTAATTTGAAAGGAAAGGATCTAGGCCACATACTCCAATCACACTGATGGAAAACTAGAGCTTCGTAACAAAGGAATGATGCTTCAGACTCAAACATCTGGAAATGAAAATGTTCATAAGTAACTACTTGACAGTGATAATGGTAATTGCTAAGGGTGTACATGGAAAAACTTATGATAATTTTTCTAAATCAATACTCAGAGGAAAACTATTTTTATAACTAATATTAAACAAAGTATCTAAGCATTTAATTTAAGAAAGTAGAGAAAATCAAAATGTGATAAAGTAAAATATAGTACTTTATAATCTGGACCAATAATAAATGACAAATTTTTAAATAATATATACCTGTAGTCTTTACATACCACTAGTAGAAGAAGAACTGCCCATTTCAACGCTGTCTTCCACAACACTGAAGAAAATGTGATTCTTTCTTAATACAATGACAAGGAATATTTTTTCTTTTACTGGAATTTTCAAATATATGATTTTTTTATTTTTTATTTTAATTGTTGTTCTTGTACAGTTTTCTGTCTTTTAGTCCCAGCCCAGCCCACCACCCAAACCCTCCCCACCACCCTCACATATCCAGCCCCCCTAGTTTTTCTCCATGTGTCTTTAATACTTGTTTCTCCAAACCCTTCCCCTTTTCCCCTGAGATTCTCTCCCCTCTCCCATCTGGTGACTGTCAGCCTGTTCTCAATTTAAGTGTCTTTGATTATATTATGCTTGTTTGTTTGTTTTGCTGATTAGGTTTCTGTTAAAGGTGGGATCATATGGTATTTGTCTTTCACCACCTGGCTTAGAAATAAGCCATATTGCTTAGCATAATGCTCTCCAGTTCCATCAATGCTGTTGCGAAGGGTAGGAGCTCCTTTCTTTCTGCTGCATAGAATTCCATTGTGTAAATGTGCCATAGTTTCTTAATCCATTAATTTACTGATGGGCAGCTGGGTTGCTTCCAACACTTGGCTATTGTAAATTGTGCTGCTATGAACATTGGGGTGCATAGGTTCTTTTGGATTGGTGTTTCAAGGTTCTTAGGATATAATCCTAGCAGTGGAATTGCTGGGTCAAAAGGTAGATCCATTTTTAGTTTTCTGAGAAAATTCCATACTGCTTTCCATAGTGGTTGTACCGGTCTGCAGTCCCACCAACAGTGCACTAGGGTCCCCTTTTCTCCACCACCTCTCCAACACTTGTTGTTTGTTGCTTTGTTTATGATAGCCATTCTGACTGGTGTGAAGTGGTATCTCATTGTGGTTTTAATTTGTATCTCTCTGATAGCTAGCGATATGGAGCATCTTTTCATGTGTCTCTGGATCCTCTGTATGTCCTACTTGGAGAAGTGTCTGTTCAAGTCTTTTGCCCATTTTTTGATTGGGTTGCTTGTCTTTTTAGAGTGGAGTCATGTAAGTTCTTTACATATTTTGGAGATTAAACCCTTGCCTGAGGTATCATTGGCAAATATGTTTTCCCATACAGTTAGTTCACTTTTTATTTTAATACTGTTTTCTTTAGCTGTGCAGAAGCTTTTTATTTTGATGAGATCCCATTTGTTTATTCATTCCTTTATGTCCCTTGCATTAGGGGACATATCAGTAAAAATGTTGCTGCGTGAAATGTCTGAGATTTTCCTGTCCACGTTCTCCTCTAGGATTTTAATGGTGTCATGACTTATATTTAAATCTTTTATCCACCTTGAATTTATTTTTGTGTATGGCGTAAGTTGGTGCTTGAGTTTCATTTTTTTGCATGTAGCTGTCCAGTTCTTCCAACACCACTTGTTGAAGAGGCTATTTCACTCCATTTTATGTTGCTGCCTCCTTTGTTGAATATGAATTAACCATAGAGACTTGGGTTTATTCCTGGGCTCTCTGATCTATTTCCACTGGTCCATGTGCCTGTTTTTATACCAGTACCAGGCTGTTTTGATTATGGTAGCCTTGTAATACAGTTTGGTGTCAGGTATTGTGATCCCTCCTACTTTGCTCTTCTTTCTCAAAATTGCTGCAGCTATTTGGGGTGGTTTATGGTTCCATATAAGTTTTTGAAGTGTTTGTTCTATGTCTGTGAAATATGCCATTGGTACTTTAATAGGTATTGCATTCATCCTGTAAATTGCTTTGGGTAGTATGGACATTTTGATGATGTTAATTCTTCTGATCCAGGAACACGGTATATGTTTCCATTTGTTTGTGTCTTCCTTGATTTCTTTCTTCAGTGTTGTGTAGTTTTCTGCATACATGTCTTTTGCCTCCTTGGTTAGGTTTATTCCTAGGTATTTTATTTTTTCTTTCACTATATTGAATGGGATTTTTTTCTTGATTTCTACTTCTGCTGTTTCATTGTTGGTATACAAAAATGCCTTTGGTTTCTGGATATTGACTATGTATCCGGCTGTTTGGCCAAATTCACTTATTAAGTCGAGCAGCCTTATGGCCGAGTCTATAGGATTTTCTATGTACACTATCATGTCATTTGCAAATAATGATAGTTTTGTCTCCCCCTTTCCAATTTGGATGCCTTTTATTTCCTTTTCTTGTCTAATTGCCGTGGCTAAGACTTCCAATACTATATTGAATAGAAGTGGTGAAAGTGGACAACTTTGTCTTGTTCCTGATCTTAGTGGAAAAGATTTTAGTTTTTGGCCATTGAGTATGATGTTAGCTATAGGTCTCTCATGTATGGCCTTTATTATGTTGAGGAATGCTCCCTCAATTCCCACTTTGCTGAGTGTTTTTATCACAAATGGGTGTTGTACCTTATCAAAAGCTTTTTCCACATCTGTTGATATGATTATGTGATTTTTGTTTTTGCTTTTGTTTATGCAATGTATTACATTTACTGATTTGCAAATATTGAACCATCCTTGCATCCCAGGGATGAATCCCATTTGGTCATGGTGTATGATCTTTTTAATGTATTGTTGAATACGGCTTGCCTATATTTTGTTGAGGATTTTAGTGTCTATGTTCATCAGCAATATTGGCCTAAAGTTTTCTTTCTTTGTTGTGTCTTTATCTGGTTTTGGGATTAGGATGATGCTGGCTTCATAAAGAGTTTGGGAGTCTTCCATCATTTTGGATTTTTTTGAATACTGTGTGAAGGACAGGGGTTAGCTCTTCCTTAAATGCTTTGTAAAATTGACCTGTGAAACCATCTGGTCCAGGGCTTTTGTGTGTTTGGAGTTTTTAGATTACTGCTTCTATTTCATCTGCTGTTATTGGTCTGTTCAGGCTTTCTGCTTCTTCTTCATTGAACTTTGGGAGATTATATTTTTCTAGAAACTTGTCCATTTCACCTAGGTTTTCTAATTTCTTGGCATACAGTTCTTCATAGTAATTCCTTACAATCCTTTGTATTTCTGTGGTGTCAGATGTAATCTCTCCTCTTTCATTTCTGATTGTGTTTATTTGGGTCTTCTCTCTTTTTTTCTTGATGAGACTGCTTAAAGGCTTGTCAATTTTATCTTTTCAAAGAACCAGCTCCTGGATTCATTGATCTTTAGAATTGTGCTTTTAGTCTCTATGTCATTTAATTCTGCTCTAATCTTGGTTATTTCCTTCCTTCTACTTGTTCTGGGCTGTCTTTGTTGTTGTTCCTCAAGGTCTTGTAGGTGTAGGGTTAAGTTGTTTGTTTGAAATGTTTCTATCTTTTTTAGGTAGGCCTGTATCACTATGAACTTCCCTCTAGGGACTGCCTTTGCTGTGTCCCATAAGTTTTGGGTCATTGTGAGTTCATTTTCATTTGTTTCCAGAAACTTTTTTACTTCCTCCCTAATTTCATTCTTCACCCATTCATTGTTTAATAGCATGCTATTCAATCTCCATGATTTTGAGAATTTTGGGTTTTTCCCCTTGGGTTTGGTTTCTAGTTTCAGTCCCTTGTGGTCAGAGAAAATGCTTGGTATGGTTTCAATTTTCTTGAATTTGTTGAGGCTTGTTTTGTGTCCTATCATGTGGTCTATCTTTGAAATATTCCATATGCATTTGAAAAAAAATGTGTATTTAGTTTCTTTGGGATGAAGAGCTCTATACATATCAGTTAAGTCCATTTCATCTAGAGTGTTGTTCAATGCCACAATATCTTTGTTGACATTTTGTTTAGAAGATCTGTCCATTTTTGATGGCAGGGTGTTAAAATCCCCTATTATAATTGTGTTGCTGTCAATATCTTTCTTGAAGTCCTCTAAGATTTTCTTGATGTATTTAGGTGCTCCTA